>APFE031607677.1:39677-65750 GCA_000404065.3 Pinus taeda
CAATCCCCGCACCCTGAATTGCACTCCCTCCAATTGCCACCAAAAAACCTAAAAACTTTAAATCAAACCCCCTTATCAATTTACTAGCCTAAAATCCTTGTTCATAATTGGTCAACTCATCCTATTGAAAAATCCACCGAGTTTGACCCGAGAGAGCCTTCTCATACCTCGTAGGGCTAGCTACGAGGTGAAAGGGTTTGATGTAGCTTTGAGGTTTGTCTATCTCAGCCTAGGTGAAATCTCAAACGCTAACAGAACCAATTGACCATTACAATCAAGGAGTACTTTTCATAACTAGTGGCCTGTATCAGAAAAAGTAGAAAAGGGATCGAAGACACGTCGTTTCGTAACCAGTATCGAACCTGAAATGAAAAAATTCTGGCGATCTTTTCATGTTGATACGGTCAGAAAAGAGCTAAAAGTGGACTGCCTTTTATTTTGTTTAACGAGTTAAAAGGGAAAACTCGGAAATCTTTTCATCTTTTACGAGTCAGAGAAGAGCTTAAAGGAGACTCGTCCTAGAGGAACGAGTGGTATAAAGGGTAGCAACTGGTTCTGATAATGGTGGAACTACTCAAAACATGTAATGGTCAAGAGGCTAGCTAATAAAACCACTCATCGCTGCGATTCCTTAGGAAAGGAAAAACAACCAAGTGAAAGCATATGATTGGCCAAAGAGATGGTGACAATGGAATGAAACAACCAAGGCTCATCTAGCAGAATTTAGCGGATAAAACGAAAATCACGAGATGTAAATCAGGTATGGGTTCATTTTTACACAAGCTTGAACCATGTAGACTCTACTTGGATTTGGTTTCATGTTTACACAAGCTTGAAACGAAAAACTATGCTTTTTATGAGTTCGCATGCCCCCAACATAATGACACAAATCGAGGTACATGCCCCCCAAGCTTCATTGCATTCAACGAGGTGGATGGAATGAAGGTTCACTTTCAAGATCTTGGAAAGACTTGACTTGGATTTTACGAGATATTAATCAAAGACTTGATTTGGAAAGGGAGGTGTTTCATTTTTTAATGAGGTTGACACAGTAAAAAAACTATCCTCATAATATTTGATTCATTTTTTAACGAGGTTGACACAAGATCAAGAATTTTCCTCAAGACTCGTTTCATTTTTTAATGAGCTTGATCAAAGACAAGGACCTATGCTCCATGATCCTTGTTTCATTTTTTAACAAGGTTGACACAAGATCAAACTATCCCCGGGACACTCGGTTTCATTTTTTAATGAGGTTGACATAGGAATAAACTATCCTCAGAACTCCTTGTGTCATTTTTTAACGAGCTTGACACAAGACAAGGAACTGTGCTCCACTCCTGTTCATAGGCCGTACGAAAACATGGCTCCCAAGAGATCTTCACTGGATGGAAGAAGCACGCTCCGAGAGGAATACATGTCATGAGGCACTAATGACAGATTGGGTTCTAATGCCCCCAGTACATGATGTACGAGACCATCTACATGATCATTAGTAGAAGCGAGGATGGAACGGGTAGCCACATAATTGACTTGTGGTAGGGAATGTATTGCTTGCGAGCAAGAACCGATAGGGGATGATAGCTGTAGAGGAGGCATCGAGGGACTAAAGAATGATAATTGATCTATGGTCACCATTCTTCCATCGTGTGGAAAACAAACCACATGGAAAAGGGAAGAGACAAGGGCCCCCATGGCATAGACATAGTCACGACCAAGGAGAAGACTAAAATCTAAATCACCTTGGACAACTATCACGTTGATACAGACTATTTTACCTCCCAAAGTAACAGGAAACTTCAGGAGGATCCCTAAAGATTGACTGGTCCCTTTGCCAAACGCCAACAGATTCTGCATGACTGGCACAAGCTGTGGGGAACCCAAAGCTTGCCAAGTAGTGAAAGGCATGAGGCTAACCAATGCACCCTCATCCAAGACAGTGCCATGTACTGCCTTATCATAGGCATGTACTATAATCTGGAAAGGCACTTAGGATGGAAGGCGAAAAGCAATCAAGTGACTCCAGTCGAAGGAAACGACTGAACTACTTGGTGGGAGTATCATATGATTACCCCTATGCACTACAGGAACCAAAGAAGGACTCTTCGAATCAGTGGGGATAAGAGGGTCATTCTTGGACTCATGAGAATCTAACAAGACGAGAAGAACATGAGCAGTAGAATCAAGATGCTCATCGGGAACAGAGTGGACCACTAGTGGTGAATCCAAGTCGACACTCTTTCCGACCAATTATTGGTCAAGAGCAGGCTGAGCATAGTCAGGTTCAGGAAGAGAAGGGTGGACAAGAGAAGAATCTAAGTTAATCTCTTTGTCAACCGGGAGAGGGTTTGAAGAGAGCCTCTGATAACCAACTGGAAGTGGAGGCGAAGAAGCTGTAAGACTTTCCAAAATAGATGAAGCTTTATCCATGAGCGGACAAAGGAGAAGGGAATGGTTGCCTTCACACAGTCTATAGGGGAATTGAATCTTCCCTTTCTTCTTACGCTGCCAGTTGATAGGGTAGCATCATCATGAGCTTCAAAGGATGATGAGGGAAGAACCAGATTGTGAGACTAAACTTCTAATATCCTCGGAATAGCAGGATAGTCATGAAGAAGATGGTCATCCTTGCACAATTTACAAGGAAACTTAACCTTCCGCGGAGGAGTAGAAGGTGTTCCAACCTGAGATGTATTCAGAGAAATAGTTGCACGGGTGGTCTCATGCTTATCGGACTTCTCCTTCTTCTTTGTCTTCTTTTTCTTCTTATTCTTAGTCCCCTGGTTACTAGATATGGAACTTTCACTAGGCGAAGGAGGAGATGAAGGTGAAGAAACAGGGGAAGAAAGTGCAGGCTCAACCTTGCAATCAACATGTCATGGTTCAGATGAAGGAGATGGTGGAACAAAAGTCATGACTCTCAGGACCACTGAGGTTGAAAACAACCAAACGGGCAGACCGATGGTTAACCCAGGCAAAGACAATGTTGCCATGTACGGAGCACCGACATTTCCAAAAGAAGGAAACGGACTAGGGTTCCCATCTCAGGGAAGACCTTCGCCAGTAGACTTGGGGAAAGTTTCCATCGGGAACGAGCCTAAAAATCACTCAAACTGTAATGAAGAACTCTAATTGTGACCAGGAATATTTCATGGGTAGCAAATTTTATGACACGGGAACAAAACTTGACCTTTTCATCTTTAGAGAGTTGAGAAAAGGACAAAAAGATGACTCTAGTCACCTTCAAATATTTAATGAGCCTGAAAGGACAAGTGCTTAGATGGAAGTTTTCTTTTAAGGAGTTTGAAATCTTCCCAAATGCTGTGTTCGGTGCGTTACGGTTTGCAAGGTGGCAGACATGGCTCCCTAAGGATATATGATGATAACCTAGTGGGGTCTCCCAACATATACTCGATGGTACTGGGAGTGCAAGTCTGTACTAGCAACTATTGAGTCACAGAAGGAGGAATCACCCAACCTTAAGTGAAAGCAATAGTGACTAGGTTTAACGACGCCGGAGCACGTCCCTAGCCTAGACCTCTAAATAATGTGCGTTATGTTTCAATGCATTGTTAGGTTTATTCAGTTCATTTTAGAGTTAATCTTGAATTATGTTTCAATTTACAGGCCTTACCATATGTATATCAAAGCCTAGGATGCAACTATGATGAGTAAAACATATTTCACTTTGATGAACTCCTACTTATAGAAGGGTAAAGAGATCATTCCCTAACCAAGATAAAACCAAGATCGGTAAATGCAGTCACTCAAGAGACATAATGTATAAACACATCAATCCCTACAATGCATGCTACTACTAATGAAAGATTTAGAGTCTTGCCTTCTAATTTTTCAAACATGAAAACTTGGAATGCAAAATGTACTTTCACTTTCGCATACTAATGAATGCAATCTTTTGATTTTGATAGCTTTGAGTTGTAAAGAAACAAACAAGCAAGCGTGAAAAACTAATTGATCCAAACAATCGTAATCTATGTCTGGTAGTGAAAAAATCGAATCAATATTAAAGTTGGTCCAATAAATAACACTTAACACCAATTAGCAAAAAACAAGCAATGGAAAAAACCTCAAGCAAACTGGCAGGAGGGTTGCGGATGAATCTTTTGGACAGGCAAGTAACCAAGCCAAATAATTCAAAATTTGAAAAACCAGGTCACAAAGCCAAAAAATAGAAGATTCACTTCAACGAAATCGAAAAGTAAGAACCTTAACTAAAAGCAATTAAAACAAACTAATAGATAAGAGAAAGACAACAAGGGTTTAACCAGACTAATGAATTCAGGAGGCAAAATTGAAATAAAAAATTCAACGGGAATCATCTCGGGCATAACACTAGCAACTAGTGCTGATTGGTCACTAGCTGTAGCAACAGAGCGACATTGTCGCAAAAGTACACATCTTTCTCGCGACGGGCCAATTTCAAGAATCGTCGCGACTATGTGACAGGATTTAGCGACACACAGACTTCCAAAACGGAGACAACACGATGTCAGCGAAACTGTTTGGCTTTTTCCAGCGATGAACTCAAAAACAATGAAAAGTAAATGAAAACTCCCAAACAAAGACTAGTCTATCCTTATAGGCAATAAAGGGATTTCCTAGATTGACCCAGGTAACCCAAAAAACTGATGGTTTAACCCCAAAATTCAAAAGACACTGACTCAAAATCAAGCAAAGGCAAACAAAAGAGAAACAAAGGACGGACTCCCCAGTGGAGTCGCCAACTTGTGATGCAGGAAAATGTTCCCTCTGTGGACAGAGGCAACCCCTCTAGCCCTAAACTGGGTCTAGTCACAACAAAGACAGATCAACAATTGATTTCCTTAAATAGTCATATTTGGAGGCCTACCTCAAAATAGTGGTCGATGAAGTTCTGTTGCACCGCTCCAGCTTCCTTTTCCTTCTCCTTAATGAGCAATTAGCCTGAAACAACACAAGGAAAAACAACAAAGCACATAATCGGGAAACAACAATGATTTATTTATTCAGAAAGTCAAGAAGTCATGAGATATCAAGTAAATTACTTACAAGACATAGGAAAACATCATTGGTTGTATTAATAATGAATCAAGAGCAAGCTTACAACCAAGTCTTGACATCGCAAGCCTTCTCGGAGGGTCCAACTAATATGTTTCTCAAGAATTCACTCTTCAAGGATGAATCTCCCAACAACAATGTCTCTCTCTCACTTATAAGTTTTAACACAAAGTTAAGGGCACTCCACAACCTTCCATAAGCTATCTACAATCCCACACTTTTCACACCCACACCAACTATCTATCAAACTTGAAAGCACTAGCAGCACTACCAACCAAAGGAACTAGGAGATCATAGCAAAGGTGAGTGCTTTAATAGGAGAAGAAGTCTCCATGAAATGTGGAAGGAGGAGCTCATCCTCAAGGAAGGTAGCACAAATGACGGAACTACTATACCAGAGGGGGAAGGGCGACCCAAACTATGCCAACAACCAGATCTGGAGACATCCAAAAATTCGACTGTTGAAACAAATTCGCCCAATCTGGATCGTCGCGGTCCATAAACTAGTTCTTCTTGACGACATCACTAGGAGGAAATGTACGTAGACCCATCGTCACTATATACAACTTTTATGCTCGCGTCGAGTCTAGAAATCCAACTGTCGCGGGAAACAGATGTACACCTGTGACAGAGTCACAATGAAACCATTATGGACATGGGATCGTCGCGTCTATTAAGGTTTTACTCGCGAAGAGGCAGAAAATTAGGGAATGAGGGTCAATTGGCAGTAGCAGAGAGCATTTACTTAATCTTCTTACATCAGTGGGAAGATATGAACGTGTTTATTTGACACATGAGACAACAAAAGGATTGAAAGGAGGACAGTGACAAACTACTGTGTAACACTACATCACATTTGTTAATGCACCTGTAGTTTCTTTACGTATTCTTAGAACATAAATACTATTAAAATCTTGGAAATGTGAGATAAGACACCATACCTCTTGTTGATAACTTTTGAGATGTGTGACACACAATGTTTGGTGTTACGTACCTGTCGCACCATAATTTCTGAGTCACCTACCACTTTCTGGATGGAAATGTTGAGGTCAATGGATTTTTTCAAGCCTAAGATGAGTGATTCATACTCTACAATGTTATTTGTGCACTCAAATTTCAAGCAGCTAGAGATCAAATTATTATTTTGGGACGATAGAAATACATAGTCCAAACATCATATGTACAGGGACTGTGAATTGCACTAGCAGTACTAATACCACTACTAACTGTACAAAGTTCGTTATTTCCAGTTGGACAAGGAAGGAGATCCAATTGCATGTCTGGTGAAACTGGGGATGTTGTACAAGATAAAACTCTACTTGAGTTTTAAGAAAGCAATTGCCGAAAAGTAATTTTGTGAAATTTTCATATATATGTCTGATTCTACTCAGATTTGGTTGTTTCTTCCCCTATACAGAAGCCATAAGTGTGACCAGTCTATCGCAAAGTACCCTTGTAGTTTGCTAGATCAGTCTCTGCTCAACAACACTCTGTATGCTTCCAGAATGTCCACAATCACTATGTTGATACATTGGTGGACTTGTCCTTCATATGATAAGTGGATGATGACATATTTGAGTGCACCAATTTCCTGGACATTAGTCCTATCTAGCCGAATAATCTCTGCATCTATCTTTTCCCATTTAGCATTGATTTTCTTGGCAAGAAATAATGGCATGATGTTTACCGATGCACCAAAATCAACCAAGCAATTGTGTACATTGAAATTGTATATTTCAAAAGTTAACAAGAATGGAGGGTAGAGTGTGCTCACATCCATCGTAAGTGAATTGAGTACATATGTGAGAGTATCAAGAGAATTACTAGATCCCTTGTTCGAAGAGGTAGTGTTACCTGTAGATGTTTTCCCAAGTGCGTGTAGAAGGATGTCTTGATGGCTTGTGATCTTTGTTAGTTCAAACATGGAGATGTTTGCATGAGCCTTCTTCATATCATCAACGATGTTATGATCCACAACGGGAAGACTGACCGAGGTGTCCGGGATGGAACTTGGCTTGCATTTTCCGGAGGGATGGTTCTATCCTTACTGTTGTTGGAAACACTTTTCATTGAGACTACTTTCCCAGACTTGCACTGAGTGTTCTATGCTGAGTTAGCTGGTGGGTTGATTTTTCTTAACAAATCTTTGAATTTATGCTTCAACAACTCAATTATGGTGGTCAGCCCTTGGATTCTTAGGTTGTATTGGTTGTTTTTCTTCTAGGCCGAACTGTCACCCGTAGGCTGCTTATCGACAATACTCTTTTGGGCTATGAGGATATAATTAAACATGTTCACTGCATGCCCAACAAGTCGAGCTTCATCAACTGCAATAACTTCTTCCTTTTCTTCATCAGCCTTAATCTGCTCTTTAGCCATGATGAAATCAACAAGTTGCACAACCATCATGCTCATGGCTTGGTTCCATTGTGGGCACATCTTTTCTGAATGATGCTCTTGATGAAACATGTAATATTGATATGTTCCCATCTAATCAATGTTCAGGGCATCGTTGGAACTCTGCACAGATTTTCCCAGTTGGATACTACCACTGCTGGAAGTTGGAGTACTTTTGAATTGGTTAAACCTGGGAGGTTTGCTCCTCACAATGAACTTGCTTGTCTTCTATTTGAGTTCAGCCATTTCATTGGAAAGGGACTTAACAAGACGAGTCAGGTTTTCAATATCATTTGATTATTTATCTTTATCCCTAGTTACAGAGGCTCGATACCTCTTACCCGTGTCCTTGGAGTCTTTGGTTTATTCATCATATGATATTACTCCAATAGCAAGCAATTCCTTCTCGAAAGTGATTTCCTCTTCGTAATTTTCTATCAATGTCTGTTTCGCAGTTCGACTGAGAAAGTGCGCAATACTTCTAGCAAGGCATAAGTGTAATAATCTATGGTGATGGAGTCATGAGGTTTTGTATTTTCTGGAGATTTTTTCAAGATGTGATTGAACCTCTGGTTGAAATCTTTCACTTTTTCTTTTTGCTCCGTCTTGAGATTACTAAGCTCTTTAAATAGCACGGAATGGGTCTTTTCATCAACAAATTTTTCAAGAAATATTTTCTTGAACCCCCTCCAATTCGAGATGGAGTTTTGAGGAATGCTGCGTTACCGTACAACTTCTCTACCATCTAAGGTACATGGGAAAAGTCTACATGCAACATCATCATAATGTACCTCAAGTGTTTGCAAATGTAAGTAAAATTTTTCCAAATGGTCTTCAACCTTTACTATCTTATCAGGGTCATACTTCATTAAAAGTTTCTCCAAATGCTTTGGCATCTTGTGTAGGACACCCGAAAGTGCGAGTTGGTCGTAAGTCATCCGATCCAGATTTTGGTTTTCCATGTCTTCTTCTTCATTATCCTCCTCCTCTTTATTGGAGTATGATGCCTCTTCTTCTTCTTCTGCTTCTTCTTCTTCATCTGTCCTGTTGAAATTTGCACTCGAGAGTATAATGTTGCCTCCATTACCATCGTGAAAGAGTGGAGGCTCTTCTTCCTTTTCCACAATGTATTATAATTCCTCAAGAGTAGAAAGAACCAAATATTCAATAGACGATACTATTATCCCTGTGGAGGTGGTCTTGTTCTTCTTTGGAGAATATGGAAGACTGATTACTCCCAGAATCAATCCAACAAATTTTGCAAATTGACAGGTGATGGGGCGGATGACCCGAAATTTAGCGTATGGAATTTCATGTTCAGGCTTGGGCCCAGAAGAGTCACAAACTTCAGAAGCATGAGTAGGGGAGGTGGAATGAAAATTGTTGCCTTTACTAGAATATGGAATGACGAGGTCAGTGGGTCTATCAACGATTACTAGCGGCCCTCCTTCTAGCGCCAGAAATGTTAACGATGCTAGACCCGCCAACATTCAAGAGATATCCCTGATATGAAGTCTGAATCAGACCTCACACCGTTTGGTGTAGGAGTCCCATCCGGTATAAAGGCCCGGTTGCCAAATCCTTAAATATTTTCCTTGGCTCTAGATTTTAGCACAAGAGAGTGATACAATGGTGTCTTCAAAAAGCAAGGGAGGTGTGCTTGGTGAGTGTGCAGTTGCAATTGTGTTAAGGTTCTTCTACTACAAAGGGGGGAGAAAATTGAGCCTCTAAGTGAGAGGTAATAGTACCACCAGGAAGAGACACACATGAACCAGAAGGGTCTATCTAACATCCAGCAAAATAGTACACAATGGATGCGACGATTGTTACAACAAAAAAACATGGATAAATATGTATAGTATCCACAAGGATGGGACAACAATAGCAACCATTACAACACATTCTTAATAATATAAGCACTAAAATAACTGAAATAGTTTAACTATCTTAGTACATGTGAAAGAAAACATGAAATACAAACATCCACATAACAGTCTTACAAACATTCATTGTCCATACATGAAGAACATGCTGGCATGAAAATGCTTCAATTATTAAGCAAAAGTTCCAAGACACATGTTTACAATGTACATCACTAGCCCTAGTAGTGGGACATTGGAGCTACTCCTTGCTCCTCAAAGAACTAGTTGATCTCTCGGATGCCTTGCGAGAGGAGCCAAGGTGAGAAGTCCCTTGCTCATACAATGAGGGGGTATATATGACCAAGGAGTGATGCTTCCCCCTTGTGACTCTTTGACTACCCTCATGATTGTTTGACTTCCTAGGAATTTTCAACTTACACGAGTCTTCATATTCATGTTTGTCCTTTTGACTTCCACTTCAAAATACATTTGAATATAATATACATGGTCCACAATAGTGATGTGGCATGTGACCTCTTATGACATGACATGACATGACACTATTGACATGGACTACTTGGTAATGTGGCAATGTCAAGTCACTGTTGCTATTGAGTGTTCGATATCTTCTTGGATATTCTTTCTCTTCACCTCTGCATGGCTTGATGATACAAAGTCATCAATGATCTTTAGTCTTAGATGGTAGTTGAAAATTTGTGTCTCTTTGCTTCTCCTTGATTGATCTGATTGTGAGTTCAGCTGCAAGAGAGTCTTTAGGTGTGCTTGCCTCATTTTTATCCTTCTCCATCATCTCTCCATGACTTGACAATGTACTTGTTCCTACAATTCACTCATGATAGGATGACATCAATATGAAAACCCATTAGTCTAGGATGATGCATTCTTATCCATGAATTGAGCCTGGGACAAGCTAGAGATGGGGAAAAGGGCCCAGTGACTACACATTGCGCAGTTCCAGCAGACAAGGGGAGAGCTTAGGCTCTGAGATTGCGCAATGCGTAGCTAAGGAGGATTGAAAGACAAAATTGTGTAGTTTTTGGAGAAAAAGGGATCCAGTTGAGGGAAGGGCACTCGAGGAAGCATCTGCGCAGTTTTAGAGGCCAAGGAAGGTTGGGTTTCTACGCATTGAGTAGTTCAGCATACAAGGAAAAGGATTAAGGGTTGAAGATGAAAAGTGTGTAGTTCAAAGCCAAATGGGAGAAACAACTGTGCAATTTTAGAGGTCAAGATTGAGAGATGGTCTCAGGAACCGCGCAGAGCAATAGCCCTCGAGGAAAGTTACTCCACTGTTCCAAGCAATAGGGTCAAAACATACTGCCCATAGCCATTTTTGAAAAATCTTCCTGACTGGGAAACTTAGCACAACATCATCATTGCATTCACTCCCCCTAACACTATTAGAAAAATTGTAGACTCAACAAAGGACCCTATAAACCCTAGACTTCAAAAAGGAGTATACATAGTACCTTGCTTGTGTGGGAAATAATACATAGAATAAATTGGCAGGTCTTTAAACATTAAGCTTAAGGAGCATGCTGCAGACATATCTAGAAATAGAACATCAAAATCCACTCTTGTAGATGATTCTTTCTCCTCCTCACACCACATTGTATGGAGGATGTCAAACTTGTCATCAAGGAAGAGCACTACCTAAAATGAAAAATAAAAGAAGCCATAGAAATAGAAAAGAGAAAGAACAATATGACCGAGATGAAGGTCTTATAATCAACATCACTTGGAAACCCTTAATTAAATCATACCTCTCATAGTAACCTATCTAATAACTCTAACATTAACTTATAATTTTAATCTTATTGACTTAGATTAATTATTCTATCTCATAATTATTTTTTCATAATTAATAAAAATAACTAAATAAGTTATTAAATTAAAAAATAGGTTCTGATTAATTTAAGCTTAATAATAAGAATCAAAATAAAAGAATTAATATTTCACATTTCTAATTAACATTGAATAGTTATATCCTAATTATTAATTTAACTCATTATAAAAAATCTAATAACTTACATTAATTTTTATATATTATCTATGCTTAGATTTCGTTTCATCTCATATTGTTTTACATTATTAAATATATTTTAAATAGTCTTTTGAATACGACATAAATCATAACTAATTATATATTAATATTATGAGAATAATAGATACAAAGAACTAATAAATTAATCAATTTATAAAAGAAATATTTTTTCACACATTTAACTTGCATAATAATAAATTATATCATAATTAATTAAATTTGTCTCTTTAATTAACCTAATAAATTATATTAAAAATCAAAATTAAAATTCCTAAGAGCCGACTCAAGAACACTCCCCTCATCTATCATTATATATATCTTTGCATTTCCTTGCCCTAATCCACACCAATCTTATCAAGAATCTGGGTGTTCCCCTGAAGATGGATTCACATAGAAGTTTGAAATGTTGGGTTTAATAAAAAAACTCTGAACAGGTTATTCCAAAACATTTTTTCAAATCTGACTCACCTAAACAGGCTCTCTCTTTAAAAAGATTAGGAAGTCATTAGCTTTCTCCAACAAAACATCATTTCTAGGTTTGACGTTCCTACATCACCTGTTTTTTACAATGTAACATACTTCTCATAGTTAAAAATTTATGATTTTTCATTGGAGAATGGTATCAGATTGAAACATTCAACTAATTATTATATGCAGGGGAATGATCTTGCTGAATCCATGAACAAACACCTTATCTGCATTATCAGAAATACCATATTATTTAAACAACGAAACTGACACTCTCCTTTGGTGAATTCCTTATGGGCTGATCGAGTCACGCCAAAGCATTACCTGAACACCTCCCCTTACTTCTTGGTTGATTCAAATTTAAACATGAATGCAACAAATTATAGATATAACCATAAATACAAAGATGAAACAGAAATAACATTTCCTTTGATTAATCTCAAATAATGAAATATGCTTACAAACAATATGGAAATGGGACTAGCTCGACGATGATAGCTTATCTCCGAGAAGAGATGTGGTGGCTACATGCCTCTAAACTGTATTACAATGAAACTCAAGGGTATTTTTATTATTAAACAATAAGAAAAAACCCTAGACAACCAAAACCATAACCCGAGGAGATGTAACACAAAGAGTTTATGGGCCCCGTTGGGGTTAGTTGGATAGCCAACTTCTCGGGGTTGTGAATTGGTCATATTATTTTTGTTTGATGGGCGTGATACCCCATTGGAAAGATCTCTCTGAGGACTACGACAGAAAATATGATTTTATGAAAAAATCATTGGCAATAGATTTCCAAAAAAAATGTCGTTTAGGGCCTCAAAACGGCTCTGAAAGTTTAGGAATGGGAAAATTGCTAAAAATAGTAAACTATGCTATAATTAAGGAAACTGAAAAATTGAAAGAAATAATGTTGGGGGTCCAAGTGGGATTGGCAGGTGGCCACCAATATCCACCTCGACCATTCCTCCCCCCTTAGGAAGCAATGGTCCCCATTGCGTTGAGTTCTTCCATGAGATGAGGAAACTTCTGCTGAACTTGGTCCCTGCTGAGCTACTTGCCTTGGTGAAGGAGTTGGCCTGCTTTGACAACTCGATACAGTTGGATATTATGATGGTGAGTGTGCTTGATCTACATGTCCATGATCCGATCAGTTGCAACTTGTTCCATGCAATATGGATTTAACTCTGTTGGTGTGAGTTGTTCTGCAATGTCAGATGTGTCTAGTAATGGTGGAAAGTATGGTTGAAGGTGATCCACATTAAACACTGGGTGCAGGCCAAGGAATGGGGGAATGCTGAGATCAAGATAATTATCTCCCACAGACTTGGTGATGGTGTATGGCCCATATCGGAGCGGGCGAACCTTGCGGTGGGGCCCAGCGAGGTGCTCCTTCTGCAAATGTAACCAAACTTTGTCGCACACCTGGAACTTGTGTGGCACCTGATGCTGATCATGCCAATGCTTGTACTTGGCATTAGTTTTGTCCAATATGTCATGGACCTGTTAGTGAATGTGTTGAATATGCTTAATGAAGCTATTTGCCTTGTCGGCTTCGGACTGGACATGAGCCGAATCTCCCTCAGACACTACAACTAGTGTGGCCACATCAATGGGACATGATGGCTGGAATCCCAAGCCCACTTGAAAAGGGTTGTGGCCAATTGAGTTGCGGAGAGCCCGATTGTAGCTATGATGGATATAGGACAGGCTCTCATCCCATATGTGTGGATTCTTTGAGTTGCACATGCGCAAAATGTGTACGATCATCTTGTTGTCGACCTCTATCTGGCCATTAGTTTGGGGATGGAAAGCTGTGGACTCAGTGAGCTTGGTGTCCAGCATTGACCAGAACTGGACCAAAATGTACCAGGGAACTTGTTGTCTTGATTTGAGATGATAGACTATGGGATCCCAAAGTGTACCCACACTCATTCAAAGAAGAGTTTAGTAGTGGCTTCTTCTATGATACTCTTATTGCCGACCGCCATAATGGCCATCTTCGAGAATCGGTCGACGACCACAAAACACAGTCACTGCCATGCTTAGTAGAAGGGAGGCCTGGCATGTAACCCATGGAGATGGATTCCCAAGGTCGACTAGGGGTTGGTAGCGACTATAGAGACCTTTCTTCTTGATGGTCGGTTTGGCGATGGTGTAGGGGATGCAATATCTTATGTACTTCCCAACATTGTGTCGAAGATTCGACCAATAGAAATACTTTTATAGTACTGCCACTATTTTCTCAACCCCAAAATTCCCAGCGGCTCAAATGTAGTGCAATTCCCAAATCATCTTTGTACACTCACTTGAATAAATGCAAAGGTGTCCCATATGACATAACAACACATCCTAGAGGTGAAAACCTGGAACTTGCTGACCCCCTAACAACATATGGTATGTGTGGCCGAATTCTGGGTTGATTTTGTAGAAAAGTGGCCAATCAGAAGTCTCATGCCCACAAGAGTTGAGCATGGTAGTTAATGCCATAATTGGTGGTCAGTTGAGGCAATCTGCAACATTATTTGTGCTACCCTTCTTGTACATGATATTCAAATGGAACTTTTGCAGGTATGTGGACCACTTCTAATGGTGATCATTCTGAAACTTCCCTTGCATCTGTATGAATTGCAGGGGTCGGTGGTCATTGTGGATGATCGTTTCCTTCCCCAAAATGTAATGCTTCCATTTTTGACAGGCTTGCACAATGGAATACATCTCTTTATCATAAGTGGGATACTTGTGGATTGTGTCTAAAAGTGTCTCACTGTGATATGCCACTGGATCCCCCTGTTGAGTAAGGACTGCCCCAATAGCATAGTTAGAGGCATATGTCTCAATCTCAAATGGTTGTTGCAAGTCTGGTAATGTGAGCACTGGTGCAGAGTAGAGGCGATGTTTCAACTTTGCGAATGCCTTCTATTGATATTTAGACCAAAAAGAGTTTTCCTTTTGCTCCTACTTTGGTGACTTTACTCAAGGGACAAGTGATATGAGAGAACCCCAACATGAACCTGCAATAGAAATTGGCAAGCCCTAGAAAGTTGCGAAGCTCTATCAGAGTGGTTGGGGCTGGCCAATCCCGAATGAATTGGATCTTGGTTGGATCTACCTGCATCCCCCATTCATCAATAATGTATCCCAGATACTGAACCTGGGTCATACCAAAAGTACATTTCTCCAAATTGGCACACAACTTGTGTTGCCACAGTGTTTGGAGAACTTGTCGGATGTGGTGGAGGTGCTCTTCCCAACTCTGGCTGAAGATCAGGATGTCATCCGAGTATACCACTATAAATGAGTTGGTGAATGGTCGTAAGATGTCATCCATGAGCCTCATGAAGGTTGCAGGAGCACTCATCAACCCAAAAGGCATAACCAACTTTCGAAAATTCCCTCCTTGGCTTTGAAGGCAGTCTTCCACACATCAGAGGGTTTGATTGGTACCTCGTGATACATGGACTTCAAGTCGATCTTGCTGAATTATTTTGCTCCCGTGAGTTGGTCCAGAAGGTCATCAATCCATGGGATCAGGCACCTATTCTAGATAATGATCTTGTTCAACACCCGATAGTAAATACAGAGTGTCCAAGTCCCATCCTTCTTCTGTACCAACACGATCAAGCTCCTAAGGGGCAATGAACTTGGCTGAATGTGAGCTTTCTACAACAACTCCTGAATTTCCTCTTTATTTCATCATTCTTGTTAAAATTGGAAACTAGGGCCAAGCTTCATGTGGGTCATCTTATTCATGGATGAAAATATTTTTATTAGATTCCTCTCATCGAGAGGTGTAGGATTGATCTAAAGATCATCTGATTCCGATAAGTATTTATGGAGATATGAATTTATTTTGATTATGGAATAATTATCAAGTCAACCTACAACTCATGTAGGCTCAGAAGCCCAATAGTCGCATCTATTCAAACATCAACAGTTGTGTATAAATACAAGAGGACTTTTCCTCATTTGCACTCACTCATGTCATCACATCTCTCTCTCTCTCCTGCGCAAAAAAGAGGCTCTTTTCTACTACACAGAAAAGGGACTCTCTCTCACACATGTGGGAAGGAAGCTGTTGAACCTGAAACTGCAATTGTAGATCCAAAGTTTGACCAACGTTGACCATCAAATATCCTCCTCTAAACTGCTCTGTAGGTCCATCTGGACCCCCCCTGAAGGCCACATTTTTTGGTGGTGGAATCAAGCCGATCTGACGGTCGATTTGAGAGATATTGTCTACCCTAGTTTTGATGATGAAGCCTCTAATGATGATGCTACTAATCTAGGGTTTGCTACTGCTGATATAAATTAGATTTATTGTACTATTTCTCTTTGCTGAATTATTGAAGATAAAAGAAGATTTGATTAAAGGGTTTCCCCACACATTGTGGGGTTTGTCCTTGGCTAGTCGCCACATCTTGTGTCTCTTGTCTTGGCTTGTTTTCTGTTGATCGTTTAATGTTCTATCTGCACTTTACTTATGCACATGTGATTGCTAATCTATGAATAATAACAAGAAAGAAAAGTAAATTTCTCTAAGCATAGAACATACCATAACTTAACATGGTATCGGAGATGAGGTGAAGACAAAGCTCGAGCAAGAGCAAGAGCAATCACTGAAGAGGAGATTGTCAAGGCTATCCTAAAAGAACTATGAGGTCCTTAACACTCTTCCCTGCCGAAGACAAGCTCCGTGAGAAAGCTGACTATCACAGATGGAAGATGTCTATTGATCTAACCCTAGAAGAGCAAGGAGTACTGGACCATGTGAGAGGCAATACTGTTGAGCCTCCATCAAATGCATTCGCTGCTGCCATGAACAAATGGAAATTTGGAGAACTCAAAGCAAAGAAGATCATCCAAGACTAAGCACTTGGTGGCCTACATCTCCGACCTAAACACCTCCAAGGAAATCCATGATAGATTGGTGAGTTTATTCAAATTTAATGGTGCAAATCAAGTTTTGTTTCTTAGAAATAAGCTGAAGGAAATTAAAAAGGGTAAAAATGAGAGTTTGCAAGCATACTTCTTAAGGATCACCGAAATCAGGGACGATCTCCTATCTATTGGGGAGACTATTACTGATAGGGAAATGGCACTCACGACTCTTGGAGGATTACCACCCAAATGGTACGTGTTCAGGACTACTCTTCTGAACAATAATGTAATTCCTGGTTTTGAGGAATTAATGGCTAGATGCATTCAAAGAGAAACAAGGGTAGAAGAGAAAGAAATGCCCATGCCTAAAGGTCCTCTTGCTACCTTTTCTTCTCATGCTAATAAAAGAAATAATTCTGGGACTAAATCAAAAGGAAAGGCTGGACCTAAGGGAGGAAGAAAAGGACGATGTTACATTTGCGATAAAGCAGGTCTCTATGCAAGGGAGTGCCCTGATAGAAAGGACTCACACCGGGACGATGATCAAAACCCCTCTCATGGAAATCAAAGGAATGTAAAATTCAATAGCAAAGGTAAAAGGAATATTGGAAATCAAGGAAGATGACAACCATTCAAGAAGGCTAGAAGTTCCAGGTATGAATCCAACATTATTGAAAATAAGCAGGATGAATATTATCTACCAGCTACTCTATCTACCTCTGCTCCTTCAGACTCAATGGGAATTTGTCTCATTGATAGTGGTGCCTCAAGGCACTTCACTTGTTACAAAGAAGTTCTCCATAATCTGATAGAGAAAGAAACTAATCTGGAAATTATCCTTGGAGATAATATAAAATATCCCGTGAAAGGTGTAGGAAATGTCTCTCTCAAATTGAATCAAGGTAATACAATCCACTTATAGGATATATTATATGTACCTGACCTAAAAAATAACCTGGTGTCCATCTCGACAATGGAAGACAAAGGCTACAAGGTGAACTTTAGCAATGGCAAGGTACGTGTATGGAAAAATAATGTTAAAGATACCTTTACTCTTGGGTTTCGTGTTGATTCATTATATCAAGTCGATGCAAGTCCACTAGGTGTCATGTCTTATGACACATCTCTTCAGTCCAAACTTTGGCATCGAAGGTTTGCCCACCTTAATTATAAAGGTCTACCTGATGTAAGACAAATGGTGACAAGGATGCCCGAATTTCGAGTAGAGAAAGAAGGTGTATGTCCAAGATGTGCTGAAGGAAAGCTCAAAAGGGGACAATTCCGATATATTATAGTTGGTTCACTCAGGCATACCTGAGGCTGGCATTAAGAGGGAGACTACTACACCCCATACTCCTGAGCAGAATGGTGTGGCAGAAAGGAAGGACTGTACGATTGTGGAAGCTGTCTGTGCCATGCTCCATGATCAAATACTTCTGAAGTTTCTATGGGTAGATGATGTAACAATGCCTGATGTGGAGGAACCTATGGATCCTATTTATACACCTAAGCCTTCCTCTTCTAGGAAGAGGCCTTCATGGCTTAGGGGACTACTTGATGATGCTGAAGGACATGCAGCACCCTGAGGAACCTTCTGTGAAAGTAAGAAACCTAACAGGTATCAGGGATACCTAACCATCATGAGCACGATCATAAAAAATGAGCCCTCATCATTCTTAGGTACTGTCAAGCATCAAGTATGGAAGGATGCTATGACCAAAGAATGCGAGTCCATTGTGAAGAATGATGTCTAGGAAGTAGTTCCCAGACCCTCGGATGAGTAAACTGTCACTTCTAAATGGCTCTATAAGATAAAGCATGCAACAGATGGAAGTACTAAACAATATAAGGCTCATTTTGTTGCTCATGGTTTCTACCAGAAGGAAGGTATAGACTATGATGTGATATTTGCACCTGTTGCCAAATATACGACCATTCGCTCAATCATATCCCCCGCGGCCTCACAAGGATGGAACCTACATCAGATGGATGTCAAGACTGCGTTCTTGCATGATTCGATCAAAGAAGAGGTCTACGTAGAGCAACTTGAAGGAATTGAGATTTATGATTGAAAATATCATGTATGCAAATTGAAGAAAGCTCTCTATGGGCTAAAGCAAGCACCTCGAGCATGGTATGAGAGGATCGATAGCTACTTAACGAAGCTGGGATTCACTAGGAGTGAAGCCGATCCTAACCTTTATTTTAAGGTTGAAGATGAAAAACTTCTCATACTTGTGATGTATGTTCATGACCTCTTTCTAACAGGTGCATACCCTCTCATTCACAATGTAAGAGGGAGTTGGCTTCTGAATTTGAAATGAAGGACCTAGGACTTGAAGTGTGGCAGAAGCCAGGGGAAATTTTCCTATCTCAAGGAAAATATGTGGTGAAGATATTTGAAAGATTCGGTATCGTGGACTGCAAGCCTGTAACTACCCCGATGGAGCTTGAATTGAAGAAGTTAAGCGGTGGTGTTGCTGGACCTGTTTTACGAAATTCCACCAAGTATCGGCAACTCGTCAGAGCATTCATGTTCTTAGTGAACTCCTGTCTAGATATATGATTTGCAGTCAACACGTTGAGTCGACATATGGTTGAACCTCACCACATACATTGGATTGGTGCCAAGGATCCATTGATATATCTTCGTGGCACAATCACTTATGGGTTAAGATACACTGCTAAAGATGTGAGACTACTTGGATACACTAATGGTAATTGGACAGGCAATGTGGAGGACCGTAAGAGCACTTCCAGGTGATGTTTCTCCTTGGGATCTGCTTCGATATCCTGGATGAGCAGGAAGCTGAAGTTGGTGGCTTTAAGCACCATCGAAGCACAATATATTGCTACTAGCATGTCCTTCCGTGAGGCAGTCTGGTTGCGGAAGATCTTCATTGAGCTGTTTGGATTTACATTGAATACCACCGTGATCCTATGTGACAAATAGAGTGGGATTAATCTATCAGAGAATCCCATATTTCATGATTGCTCCAAGCATATAAATATCATGTACCACTATATTCGAGATATGATGCAGTGAGGAGCTATCAGGCTCCAACATATCGGTACATATGAATAGGTTGCCTACATTCTGACAAAGCCCCTATGGAAAGTCAAATTCGTGACTTTTCGAGAACAATTTGGTGTTGTTCAAAGACCCTCTAATGACGGACCTGTATGATGCATTAAGATCTGGGAGCTCCGGGGGGGTGCAAGGTACTTCTTGGAGCGACATATGACCATAGGGTGATTCACTATCCCCTAGTGGTGTACATGTACACCCTGTGGTGACTATGTAGCAGGATGATTGGCTCTCTTGTGAGGTCTGGATGATGTGTTCTCCATGACGACTATGTAGCAGGATGATTGGTTCTCCTGTGAGGTCTGGACGATGTGTTCTCCATGATGATTATGTAGCAAGATGATTAGTTCTCTTGTGAGGCATGGATGATGTGTTCTCCATGGTGATTGTGTAGTAGGATGATTAGTTCTCCTGTGAGGACGGGATTGATTGAGCTCTCCTGTCAAGGAATCCTACCCATGCAGTCAGGGACTCATGGGAAGTACCTCTCATCTGATCAATGAGTAGGGAAATGAAGTTAGGGACCATAGTAGTACCGATTCATAGTAGTACCGATGGATGCATCACTTTATCTACTAGACTCCCTATGCTAGGATGACCTTTGTTGATATGGGATCAATGATACTGGTCTGGGACCAGTGGTAGGAGTTGTACCCACTATGACGCTGACTTTGGGTCGGTTGAGACTAGTTTGGGACCAATGGTACATACTCTGAGACTGACCTTTGGTCAGTGAAGTACTGGTCTGGGACGAGTGAGAATGGTACATACTATGATGTTGACTTAGGGTCGGTTGAGACTGGTCTGGGACCAATGGTACACTTTTCGAGACTGCGATATTGGTCTGGGACCAGTGGTAGGAGTGGTACCTACTATGACGCTGACTTCAGGTCAGTTGAGACTGGTCTGGGACCAGTGGTACGCACTCTGAGACTGACTTTGAGTTAGTAGAGGATGATACTGGTCTGGGACTAGTGATAGGAGTTTTACTCACTATGACGCTAACTTTGGGTTGGTTGAAACTGGTCTGGGACCAGTCGTACATACTCTAAAACTGACTTTGAGTCAATATGATACATCCTCGATCATTTCTTCTTCTTCATAATTCAGATAAAAGCAGAGCAGAACAAAACGAAGCAAAGTAGAGCAAAATAGAGCAAAGCAATACAGATTAGTACAGGGCATATCAAGACAAAGAAAAACATGTAGAATAGAGCAGAGCAGGGCAAGGGTCAAGCTTTACAGGGCAGTGCATTTGATGGATGAATAGTAGTGACCAACAAATAGATTGCAGATGAAGTTCTCTCTACTTGAGAGGGAGTGTTAAAATTGGAAAATAGGGCAAAAATTCATGTGGTTCATCTTATTCGTGGCTGATAATATTTTTATTAGATTCCTCTCAACGAGAGGTGTAGGATTGATCTAAAGATCATCTGATTCCGATAAGTATTTATGGAGATATGAATTTATTTTAATTATGGAATAATTATCAAGCCGACCTACAACTCATGTAGGCTCAGAAGCCCAACGGTTGCATCTATTCAAAAATCAACAGTTGTGTATAAATACAGGAGTAATTTTCCTCATTTTCACTCACTCATCTCATCACATCTCTCTCCTACGTAGAAAAGGGGCTCTTCTCTACTGCGCAGAAAAGAAACTATCTCTCACATATGTGGAAGGAAGCTGCTGAACCTGAAGCTGCAACTGCAGATCCAAAGTTTGACCAACGTTGAACATCAGATCTCCTCCTCTAAAATGCGTTGTAGGTCCATCTGGACCTCTTCTGAAGGCCACATTTTTTGGTGATGGAATCAAGCCGATCCGATGGCCGGTTTGTGAGATATCGTCTGCCCTAGTTTTGATGATGAAGTCGCTAATGCTGATGTTGCTGATCTAGGGTTTGCTACTGTTGATATAAATCAGATTTATTGTACTATTTCTCTCTGCTGAATTATTGAAGATAAAAGAATATTTGATCAAAGGGTTTCCCCACACATTGTGGGGTTTGTCCCTGGCTAGCCGCCACATCTTGTGACTCTTGTCTTGGCTTATTTTCTGTTGATTGTTTAATGTTCTATTTTCACTTTACTTATGCACATGTGATTCCTAATCTATGAATAATAATAATAAAGAAAAGTAAATTTCTCTAAGCATAGAACATACCATAACTTAACAGTTCTCCACAACGGAGCATCGATAGATTGGTCCATTGGGTAACAACGTACCTGGGGTCAGATCGATGGAGTGCTTGACCTGACAGTGTAGAGGCACCCCTGCGGGGGAGGTGAATATGTCCTCGTACTCCTCCACGACCTTGTCCATCTATTGTTGTCATGTGGAGGGGCCTTTTCTAGAGGTTGTGGCCGGTGTATTATTTTTTCCTTTAGGGTGTATCACCAGGAAAACAAATTTCCCAGTGTTTGAAATTAGTTTACTACATTGTTTTTTAGTAACCAGAGAGATGGCAGTAGGCAGCGCTACCTCCGATATCCTGTACAACTTATTTCCTAATGTAACAATAACAATGCAAGGTCTTGACTCCTACACAACATGTCACTTCCACAAGTATGGTTGGCCTAATAATACATCACAAACATCAAGGGGATCAACGTCACATAATACCTCATCTGTGAAGGGATTGATGTTGTATGGAAGGCGACATTTTTGGCTCACGCGCAAATCCTGTCCTTGGTGAAGCCACCCGATGGTGTATGGTTGTGGGTGTGATGTGGTTGGTAATCCCAACTGCTTCACGACCTCTACTACAATGAAGTTCTTTTGGCTCTCGCTGTCGAAAATGAACTGTAGTGGGGAACCCTTCACCCACATCTTGGAGTGGAAGAGACGCTCCTCCTCCTATGGATCTTCGGGTTCCTCCTTCTAGATCTTGGTGGTAGCGACAATGGCATTGGGCTTTGCATCAATAATCTGCTTTCCCTTATCATTCCCCTTGTTGGGTTCTGACTCAGAGTCAGAACATGCATCTGATTCTGAAGCCTTCAGCTCTGCCACCAGTGATTTCTTAGCCCAACACTCGCTTGTGTTGTGGGTGGAGCTCTTATGGAACTCACACCACTTTCCTGTGCCCTTCTTTGGCTTTTCAGTGTTGTCCTTGGCGGGTTGTCCTGGGCTATCCCACTTTGGCTTTGTCCTTTGTTCTGCAGTTTGGGGGCACCTTTCCCTTGCTTCAGATTCACAGACCCAAAGTCTCGTTTCTTCTCTTTAAACTTCTGCTCGATCTTGATGGCGTATCGGTACGCCGTGCCAAGTGAGGAGATGTTTAGGAACTCCATCTCGTCCTCAATGTATCTATGTAGGCAGTCGTGGTACTTGAGTACCAAATGTTTCTTAAAATCCTTGATGCCCAACATCGTGCATAGGGTATGAAAAACATTGGTAAAATATGACACATCTTAGTCCCTTCCCTGCCGCAGCATGGTCCACTTTATGTATTTGTCCTCATAGCTCTCGACAGGGTAGTACTGCTCCTTGATGGCATCCCAGAATGAATTCCAAGTGGGAGCGACTGAAAACATTGAGTTTGTACTTTCATCCCTCTGCTCAAAATAGGTTTCCCACTAATCCTTGACGTGGGGGGTGGCTTTGAGAAGAGCAAAAGTAATCTTTTCTCGGCTGGAAAAATCATGAACAGAAAAATATCCTTCTAATAGATTCAACCATTTATCTACGGCATTTGCATCGATTTGGCCCTCAAATATGGGAATGTCAAAGTTTACTTGTACCTTAAAAGGTGTGGACCCTCCAGAGTGGCTATTGGATGTGGATGTGCCACCGGTGGGCAACCATTGAAGGATCTGAGTAAAGTTATCCATCATTGCGCTCCTTTGTTTCTCGAGGGCCTCCTCAACCAATATTTTGATAGGATATCGTGCTCCCTCGTCTTTCTTTTCTTCCTCCATGGGAGGCTGTCGAGATTTATGAGGCTGGTCTTGCAAAGGTTCGACCAGTTCGAGCCCTAACTCACATCCCGACCTCGTTGGGGACATGCAAAGAAAAATAGAGAAAGAGCATACCGCTCTAATACCACTGATCTGAATTTAAACAGGAATGCAAAAAATTACAGATATAACCATAAATACAGAGATGCAATAGAAATAAAACTTCCTTTGATTAATATCAAATAATGAAATATGCTTTCAAACAGTATGGAAATGAGACTATCTCGATAATGGTAGCTTATCTTTGAGAAAAGATGTGGTGGCTACATGCCTCTGAACTGCATTTCAATGAGGCTCAAGGGCCTTTTTATTATTGAACAATAAGAGAAAACCCTAAACAACCAAAACCCTAACTCGAGGAGATGTAACACCAAGAGTTTATGGGCCCTGTTGGGGTTAGTTAGACAACCAACTTCCTGGGGTCGTGAATTGATCATATTATCTCCATTTGACGTGCTGATACCCTGTTGGGAAGATATTTATGAGGACTACGGAGGAAAATATGATCTTATTAAAAAAATGACTAAAGACAGATTTCCAGAAAAACGTTGTTTAAGGCCTCAAAACGACTCCTAAAGTTTAGGACTCGAAAAACTGCTAAAAATAGTAAACTATGCTATAATTAAGGAAACTGAAAAACTGAAAGAAACAATGGTGGAGGCCCAAGTGGAATTGGTGGGTGGCCACCAATATCCACCTGGATCATTGGTGTACAGAAAATAAGCTATCCTCCCACCGAATATCTACTTTCCTGCTCTCCAGTTGTCACAAGAGTCCTAAGGCAAGCCATGTTTATTATTTCAGCATAGGATGGACACTCTTCACAAGCTACAGGAAGAAAGGATGAAAGCTAAATATTTTCTTTTACTTCACTAGAGTCATATCAAGAGGTGGTTTGATAAGAAGTCTATAGGGAAAAACAACTTTAGTGTGGGTGACTTAGTCTTAAAGTGGGATAAAACCTACAAGGACAAAGGAAAACACACTAAGTTTCAGTCCCTGTGGAGTGGGACATTCAAGGTACATGAAAAGCTTGGCCAACACACATATCGTCTTCAGTCACTTGACAAGAATATCGACTCTCTCTCTATCAGTGGCCAAGACTTAAAACAATACTTTCAATGAAAATCTAGGGATGTGCCCTACAATGTGTACATAGATTTTTCTTTGTTCTCTGTTGTTTGTTTTGTTGTTTGAATTTTGTTTTGATTTTTGTTATGTGAATAAGAGTCATGCATATGTTGTGGCTTCTAATTATGTGTGTGTCTAAACTGTAAAGAGGCTTGTGACACTTCATCATTTGGCTAGCATTCTGTTAGTCTTCCTTATGTTGGTTACACCTTTTGGCTGATGAAGTTCTAACATAAAATATGATCCATTCGTAAGGAGAGTTTTGGTCCAGACAATGAACCTATGTCTAGTCCAGAAACCTCATGCCTATACTTGGTTTTCTTATCAATTGGTGCATGGGGTGTTGTTCATAAAGCACCACAACGGAGTACTGTGTAAGTGTTTGGATGCGCACAATTTAGAAAACATATTGCATGATCTCCATGATTGACCAACCGGGTGTTGGCTTAAGGGGCCCTGACCTAGGTTCAACATTACCCAGCCAAGCAAATATTTACACTAATGTCCCTTTCGGCATCATCCCATAGAGAGGGGACCGAAGTATCACCTGAAGTAGTATGGGGGGATGCGGGAACCAAGTTTCTGCACACTGAGATGGTCGTGATGTCAATCTATACTTCCTGATCCTGCCTTCATGCATATCGATAAGATTTTAGAGCTTATTGACGTTTCTTCTCTCCCATCCTTTAGTACCTCCGCAATGGTACCCAACTGATCTTAGCGCAATCCTAACCCGAGGTCCAGGAACTTACTCGCATCTGTAGCTATGTTACTGTGTAAGTTCCCAAGTTCTTTTAAGTGTTACCTAACCTACCATGAATTTGTAGTTACCTTCGTGTGATCCTTTATTCTTGCTTGCATTCATTTAATAGATATAATCGAATAAATTTACGCATTAAATAAGCATTATAATGTAAACCCAGATCATATCATAATATGACTAGATGCATTAAATAGAGACAAAATACACAATGATTGGCAAAATACTTCTCTTTATTGATATCTCAAGTTCTATACAGACTTAATCCACCCTACGCACACAACTGCAGGGGTCCATGCACTCAGCTGCATAATTCTACCCTAGGCCTCTGCACACTCAGCTGCAGAGCCTCTACCTATGCTAAGAACCAAGAACACTTAGAACTTCTTAACCCCAAAATC
>APFE031607677.1:73110-105445 GCA_000404065.3 Pinus taeda
AAGCATCATTCAACTTCCGAAGATCCATGCATATCCTTATTTCTTCTTTCTGTTTCTTTTCCTGAACCACTATCGGGCTTACCCAATCAGATTCTTCTACTGGTTCAATAATTCTTGCTGCGAGCATCTTATCCAACTCAGCGTGAACCCTTTCCTTATACTTAGGATTAAGGCGGTAAGGTATTTATTTTACAGGCTTCACATCCGGTTTCAGGGTGATCTTCATGACACCCAGGTCTCCTATTATTCCTTTTAGATCATAAAACTTTGCGGGGAACAAATCTTGATATTCGCAGAGGAGCTCAGTGACCTTGTCTACTGTCGCATCATCCCATTAGTCCCAAATATTTGCAAATTTTGGTTTTGCCTCTGTGCCAGTGTTGACCTTCCTGGTTTTCAGCAGCGCGGTTATGTCAGGATCCTTTATCTGTGGACCTTCAACCTCGCGGTGACCTTCAGTTTCCGGAATATTAATTTTCCGGGGATCCTCGTCTTCTTCTTCAACGGTCACATTATAGCATTCTAGCGCATGACTCAATTGGGTAGTCCAATCAAGTTCGATTAGGTCAAAAGGATCTTGTGGTATCCTAAAGATCGCTGCTTTAACCTCCTGTTGTGCCGCGTCAATATAGTCAAACCCATCCTCAAATTTGAATGTCATTAAAATTACTTGGTGTAGGATGTCCCATTCTTCTGTGCCATGGTGAAGCTCGGTTTTCAAGTACCAATTCATTGGTATGATGCCCAAGGTATTGCAAAAAAGATGCACCCATTCAGTCTGGGGCTCCACACCATAAGCCTTATTCCATTTAGCCAGGTGATCACGTGGGTCATCTCTTCTATCATAATTATCAGTCACCCACACTTTTGGCTACCCAAAACATATTCTCATCATCCCTCTATAGTCGCACCAACCACTGAAACTATCCTTGTGCGCTCTCCACCATCTTGCAGGCATAGGATGCAGTACCCAGTCCAAGGCCTAGAAGCGATGTTTCTCCAGTACTTCTTTTTCAAATGCATCCAAAAAGCAATCAACATTAGTTATCCCATCATAATGTGGCAGATCCCTGACTTTGGATGACACACAATGCAACAGCTTCATCATCATATTACAACGTAGCGTCGAAACTTCATGCGGTCGGTTCTACCAATGCTCCAATTCTTCATCCGAATCTAACATGCAGGAGCTTCCACAATCCCATGCAATGTGTTTGTTCGCTTTTGGATTCACCCAATCCTGGTCACGCAACGTTATCTTATAAATCTAGTCCAGATCGTCATCGCTTTCATGATCTCAGACTAGTTCTATGTAGTACGGTCCCTGTGTGGGATCCAGTGGAACCACTACACTTAGCGACTTATTTTAAAATATCATCTTCCACTTTTTTAGGTTGATTACCCCATTCATGTTAGTGGCCCAATCGATTCCAAGGAGCACAGGGTAGGGATCACTATCATCCACAATCTCTATTACCTCAAAGTCCGCTAGCGTGCTTGCACTCTCAATGTCAACTGTGACCCCTTGCAGCCTCCCCATTGGGATAACTTTCTGTTTATTCGCCATTATTAACTGAATCAGAGACCACTGGAGTGTAGGTCTACCCATTCTCCCCTAGGTCTATTTTGGAAAAGCATGCACGATGGACCCCAAATCCATGATAACTTGGTCCATCTCGTATTCCCCTATCTACGTGGTGAGTCTCATCTCCTGCCTGATCCTTGTCTTGTTCTTGCCAAGCTTCTTGACCATGTGTGGTTCACTAGTAGCGCCATCCTTACCAGTGCACTGATTGATCAGTTCCTACAGGCCCTTAATAGCCTTACTGTCATGGAGCGACTTCATGCAGGTCTCCAAGAACGTGGTAATCGTGGATGGGTCCATTTCTTCAACTGGTTTCTCCTGACTTTCAGAGGTAGAGGCCTCAACAAAGCTTTTCTTTGATTCCATAAATGTTTCTTTTGCACGCTCCAAATCAAACCCAATCTCCTTTTCTGGTGCTTTGCGGACCCATGCACCTTCTGCAGGCTGCTTCCCTTTATCCTCCCTAGTCATGGTTCCGCTCCGCAGCATAATGTTTACCTTAGGGTCTTCCTCGCGAGGCTCAACCCTCATCATTTGGAGGTTCTGTGTCGATTGCGGAGGCTGCGCCCCCTTTTCACAGATCTTAGCCAACAATATTGGGAAATCCTCAGTTGCACGGTCAAACTGAAAACAGTAGTGGCATGACAATCACGTCGGATTCACATAGTCCCTCACATAGTGTTCTGGGCCTCTACAATTGTAACAAATCAGCTGTCCTTGGCCTCTCCCAGGCCCTCCTCCATCTTGCCCTTGGCCGCCACCCTGATACTCACCTCGCATTCCCCCAACGCCTTGGTCTGGAGGTTGTGATCTGTCTGTACTCTGTATGTGGGTGTCCTATCCATCATCAATTCATAACTTCGACAATTGCGCTCATCATGGCCTACTTATTAATAGAAATTGTATAACAATTGTTGGCGGTGTTTGTACAAATTTCTATAGAAAATGGCAATTATCAGTCGTATGTTTCCCTGCTACTTGACATATAGCACACTATAACACAGGCCTTGCACTCGGCCCTGCCGTGGCCTCCGATTGTAGAGGCATTGGTCCTGCTGCTGCAATGTAGTTTGTGAAAACTGGGAAGTGATCCTTATCATGGCCCTAACCCTTGCATTTTATGCACCAAACCTCTTCACGCGCCTCTAGCCAAGCATTTCTCTCTTGCTTCAGACTTTGGATTTCGAGACAAAGGTTTTGCAACTGTGCATGAATCTGTTGAACCCCCAGATTTGGATCTTGCATCGACGTTTCATGCAGTCTCATTGCAATCTCCAAGGCTTTTACCTGAGTCGTAATCTTCTGTTGTGACAGCGCAACCATTAGGTGAGGCAGGAGGAAAGCCACAAACCATTCGCGGTGCTGCTCATCTGTCAAATTCATATTAACTTCGCTGATTTTACACTTCAATCTCTGATCTAACTCCCAAGGGGTCTCACCTAGTATCATTGTGATTTCTTAAAATCCCACAATCGACTACGCTTTAGACTTAGGCCTACTGAATTCTTTATTCAACGCGGTCTAGATCTCTACCAGCGTAGCTACCTGGTTGTCATTAGAGTACTTGATGTACTAGGTTAGTGCGTGATCCTGCAAAGCACTAACCAATGTCGCCTTCTTCAAGTGATCATCCACGACGCCTTGATCTTCTCATACAACCTTTATGACGAACCAAAATTGGTCGGGGTATTCATTCCCTACGCCCTTGAATACAGGTATTTTTACAAAGTTCGCCATATTGAATAGTGGAGGTGGCGATGGTGTGGGTGGTGCGGTGAGCGGTGGAGGAAAGGATGGAGGTGGTGTGGATGGATGTGGTGAGGGTGGAGGTGGTGTAGGTATTCACGAGAACCCTTGTCTTATCAACTGTCTAGTGCTTAGGGGAGAAATTTTCAGTCTTCCTTCATCGTCACTTAAAGGGGGTTTGATTAGTGGGCAATACTCAAGACTTTTTCTTCCTCCATCCCTAAAAGGTTTTTCGCTTCGCGTAGATCCAAACATTAATGTAACCGCATAACCCGTTTTTCACACAAGAGAATCTTAATCCAAGTATTTAATGATTTCAAATACTTACCTCGCAGTCCTTTAAAGAAGTGGTGCTTTGCTTCACTGTAACTGACAGAGGTATTGACCGCGAACGTGATCACAAATCCTCCTAGATGCAGTCGAGCCAATGGTCGATAGCGCGTGCAATCTTATCTTCAAAAGCTTCTAATCTCCTTATTAGCTCCAGAGTCCAAACAATTGGCTTGTCAAGCCTCCACCTTCCTTGACCGTATGCCAACTTTGTGATCCACTCATATAACTCAACCGGGAAGGAACATAAGAAGATTTCATGCATTTCTGTGTACAGGTATTTACCCAACCACTATTCTTTCGTCAATCGCGGATTCTTGTTTTCTTGCGCCGCGAATTCGTGGATCCTTCTAACCAACTAGGTTTCAATTTATTTCTTAGTTGGATTCCAATGATATGACATCTTACATATCTCATGCAGATCCTGATCCCAACAATGGAACCATTTTTTTGGCTTAAGGGGCCTTGACCCAAGTTCAATGTTAGTCAGCCAAGAAAATCCCTACGCTACTGGCCCTTTCGGCGTCAACCCATGGAGCACGAACCAAAATTTCACTCGATGCAGTATGGGGGATGCAGGAACCAAGTTTCTACACCCTGAGATGGTCATGATGTCAATCTATACTTCCTGATCCTGCCTTAGTGCAGATTGATAAGCTTTTAGAGCTTATCGATGTTCCTTATCTCCCGTCCTTTAGTACCTCCGCGATGGTACCAAACTGATCTTCGTGTAGCCCTAACCCAAGGTCCAGGCACTTACACGCTTCTATGACTACGTTACTGTATAAGTACCCAAGTTATCATAAGTGTTACCTAACCTACCATTCATTTATAGTTACCTTCACGTAATCCTTGATTCTTTCTTGCGTTCATTTAACAGATATAATCGAATACATTTGCGCATTAAATAAGCATTATAATGAAACCTAGATCGTATCATGATATAATCAAATGCATTAAACAGAGAGAAAATACACAGTGATTTGCAAAATACTTCTCTTTATTGATATCTCAAGTTTCATACAAACTCGATCCACCCTGCGCACATAATTGCAGGGGTCTGCGCACTCAGCTGCAAACTTCCCCTCTAGGGCTCTACGCACTTAGCTGCAAAGCCTCTACCTATGCTAAAACCCAATAACATTTAGAACTTATTAACCCCAAAATCCTTCTTACTTATACCCCTTTAGACTCTTCTAAGACTCCCTTTTTATACAATCCCATGGTCTGCGGAACATGGGTAGATCTTTACAGCCGACATGAGACTTCACAAATCAAGGGAAGACAACCCTTTGACCTCTTCGTGCTCCGTGATCACAAAATGCAGAGGCTTTACATCTTTATTACAAAATTTAGGCCTTCAGTCCCAAAACATGGGCTTTTATCCCCAAAAATGGCTCTTGGGGGAACCCGCTCCCAACACCGGGGGACACTTTACAGGAAACACCACAACACATAAGGTTATGTGGGTCAGCTTCTACTAGCCCACATTATTCAGAGGTTTCCATTCTTATTCCTACAAGTGTCCGGTCTGTCAAAGGTGTACCGACATGAACCAAAATTCAACAACCCTGCTGCAGCCCGGTTGGGAAGATTTTTTGAAAATGGCTAAGTACGAGATGGGAGATATACTTGTGATGAACCTTAACTGTGATCACACCTTAAAATACTTTGACGACACGACAACATAGATCATTAGAACACACAAACAAAGCATTCCCCTCTGTGTGACTGTCTCATGACAAGATATGACAAGTGTGACACTTTAGATAGACTTTAAGACGACCGTGATGACACTTGTGCGATAGTTCTCAAGACTTTGTGTATGGATGTGACAAATGTTTACATGGTTGGGATAACTCAAATACACAAAGACCGAACTTCGAAACTATTAGGAAATGCTTGCAAACATTCTATGACAGTGAAACACGTGAAAAGACAATAGTTAATCCAACATGCAAAAGGGACCAAAGAACTTTGAGAAATCTCATGAAATGAGCTCTAGTGTTTGCAACAACAAATTAAAAGACCAAGGAAGGCTTCAAAATCTAAGCGCAAGCCAAAATTTTAGAGGGTGTTGCAACAACTACAATAGAAACTAAGTTTGATTCATGGTACTTATGATGGGATGGTGCACTTGGTATTGAGTCATGGTAAAACTACTTAGAAACATTGATTTTTGATATATTGGTATACTTGATGTTTGGAAAAGCATCTAGCATCTCAGACATGATGAATTTCCTAGATTCATTGATCTTGATACTATTTTTAATTCTTTTGATAAGCATGGTAACCCTGATGATGAAAGTGTAACAATAATATTGATATTCAGGATCTTTTTGTTGACCTTGTTTAGATTTTGATAAGCTTAGTAAATTGGACAATGTGATAAATCTGGATTCCCTAACTTAATTATTGAATAAATGTAAAATAATTAATGTAGTGATTATGACCCTTAAAGTATGATGATACTCCTGTCAGCTACCATAATCGTATGATTTTTACCCTTGATGAAAGTTTGATGTCATGTTTATATGTGATGACTAAGTAGCTAATGTTGACATATTACGACCATGATGAATATGTGTTAGAACTTGATATAGTGTGATCTCATGATCTAATATTTTTTTTGATGCATGAAACTATTACAATAGACATATTGATGTTTTGAATGATGATGACTAAAGTGGCTTCCTATTCAGAGGGAGAAACTCTCCATAAGATCCATACACATATTATCATTTGCATTAAATGTATAGAAGTTTATTTATTGTTGAAGTAAGATTTATGACATAAATAGAAAAATATCTGATATTGTTTATCTACAACAAGTTTTGGTCTAAGAAGAGAGGGTTTAGCCCCAACCACGTAGAAGCAATCTTATCAGTGTGGTTATAAGCCTCACAAATGCACAAAAGAAGGTCTATGGGTGTGTTTGGGCCACGAGGTCACAAAATCTGAAGCCTCATGCATGAAATCAGAAGTGCAAATAGAGTATGAATGTCCTATAGGTATGGAATAAATAATTGAAAATCTTATGAGTTGGGAAGTTTGAATGTTTTACTATAGAGAATGTGAATGTGTTGACTAAAATTATGTTTGCAGGGGACCAAAATATGCATATTAGTATGTTACTTTGATTTGATCATTGAAGCTAGTATATGATAGTGATTGATAACATTTGCAAGAGATTGACATGATTTGGCTTATTGAATTCTTAGCTGGATTGGATGATTGATGATGCCTTAGAAATTTGACATGATGCTTGATGGTTCATAGATATGTTTTGGGTTATGGATTAATTAAACTCACTGTGATAAAAAATTAGGGTTTTGACTTGATAATTGATGATTTGCCTTGATTACAGTGCTATGTGGGCATAATGAAATTAAGTGACTAATATTGGTATTCAATAGAGATTCTACATTGGAATTATTGGATTTGAAACATTGGTTGAAGCATAAACAATCGTGACTTATATTTGGTATATGCATTTGCATCTAGTGACATAAATAATTCATATTATGATTATGATGGAATTTGATATTGCTTAAATAACAAATTTTTGACATGACAATAGATGAAGTCATGACTTGGTATTTGGATGTGATCTCTACCTGATACTTGGTTTGAAGAGTTTGTCACAGTGATATTGAAAAAAACTTTTATGATTATGATATTAGTTTTGATTTGGCATTTAAAACTTGATAAGCTGACTTAGTTGATTCGATTGCACACTATTGATTTGTGTAAGGATGAGAATCTTGGTCTGGTCAAGTGCCATGTTTGCAGAAAACATTATATGAAGTAAGATTCCCGAGCCTAGTATGTCTACATTGATAGTTACCTCGTAAATCCAAGAAGATGTGCCAATCCAAACCTCCACTTCAAAAGTGGACCAAGGTATGACTTTGATTTTGGTTTTATACACTGATGGTTTATTCTTGAAAGGTAATGAGCCTTTGATGATCAAAGTGAGAGGGATCTTACCTCTAACGTTTAAGATGAAGAACCATGGTATGATGAATTAATATATCTTGAAGCTATTAAATAGGTTTTGGAAAGTGGAAATGTGAATCCTTGGACATTCTGATTGAATTTCAAGAAGTTATGAAGAGATATTATTGAACCTTACTAGGCAACTGATATTTGATTGAAGCATTGATATTCCATGTGAACACCCATCCATATATATATGTTTTGCATATAACAATTTGAGTTAATTTATGATTGAGCCACTTCATACACATTGGGTTTCCACCAAGCGCACTTCAAGATATTTTCATGGGATGATCACTTTTTGATATGGGATATTCTTCCTATGATATGTGACTGCATGGATGTACTGATACTGTTTGGGATCAATATTGATAAGGTGCACACATATGGGTGTTGCCTTAGTATGATATCTACTGTGATATTCTTGGATGAGAAGTATGTAGTTTTAAGCACGAACGAGGTTGAGTACGATGTTGTTGGCATGACTAGTTCTGAGGTGGGCTGAAGAAGCTCTTTGGAGAGTTGTTTGAGAAGGTTCTGGATATGGTAGGGATACATTGCGATAATAATGAGTGGGATCCGATTGGAAGAAAATCCTGTATATCATTGGGATTGAGATATATTCATATATTGAGATAGTGCAACTGCATGGAACAAGCTTAGGCTTGTGGTTTCCACCACTATGAGAGGAAGGATGAATAAGGTATCCTTTTTGTGATATATATTTGTTCTAATATAATATTTGATTTGATTTCTTGTATGAACAAGAGACTTTTGCTATCGATACATTATGATTGAACTCTTCAGTGAGTTGTTTAAGATGGTACCATATATGAGCACAATGATATGTTTCTGATTTACAGAGAGTAGGACTAACCGCGAACATTAAGTTGACTCTTCCCCCTTGTATGAGCTCCCATGGTGAGGAATTGATATGGAGGTATTTTGGGGTTGAGGGATCTCTAGAAAATAGGCTCGTATATTTTTTTCCCTTATCTATCACCCATAGGGTCAGAGATGTTAACCCTAGTTGGCATCATACCCCGATTGGAAACATACCCACAAGTTGGGCTTGTTGGGAATACCACTCCTCGTCTAGCTAATGAGTTAAGAGAATGCTTGGAGTTGTACAACCCAAGTTGATTATGATGCAGATGTTCTACCACATGACTCTTGAGGGTCATTGTTGGGAATATTAGTGGGCAATAGGATGGGTTGAGATGTGCTCCCCTATTGTTTATGGGAAAACTAGTGTCTATTTGATCTACTAGTTCCACTAAGACAGGTAGCTATCTTAGAAACAAACAATTCAAAGTAACTTGTGTTTTCCTTTATGTATGATAGATAAGAGAGAAGCATAGAGCACCAACCTTTAATCTTTCGCTTGGCTCCTTGCTTGTCTCTCCTTTGATAGAGCTTGCCACTCCTTTCTCACTTGTCCCGCTTTAAAGAACACCTGTAGAGATAAAGCAACAAAACACCATCAAAGCATAGAGATCTATAATATTATAAACAATGCAGAATCAGAAGTACGTTAACCATACAATTGCATTCACAAATACAAGATTCACAAGTACACAAGTATATGAAGGAAAACTCAAATAACTTTATTGATAGTAGAAGTAGAAGAGAGGATTACAACCCAACTGTCTGATCCAACATCATCCTCCCAGCATGAAATCCCTCTTCACCTCATGAAAAGCAAGATCACCTAACAATACAATGTCTCAAAGAGAAACCAACAACACTTTCTTAAAAATTACAAAATTCCAGCCTCTAGATCTCCGTGATGAGGGATCCATTTATAGATATTTGCAGAGGGATGAGTCAGCTTCTGGGTTTTTGATTAGTGTCATTTCACTAATAGTTCTTGGTTCCACTTGGAGATTTCATGATTTATTACTCATCCCTAGGCGAATTCAGAGAGGAAAGTGTCATATGAGAAGTTTCTAGAAGATTCTCTGGTTTCCACTTAGCAAACTGTCTCTGCCATTTGTCTACTCTCGCCCATCGCACCCCACAGAAGGCTCTTTTAGTATGCATTGCACCTGGCCAGTGTAACAACCAGTATGCATCGCACCCTAAGCATGGAGCAATCTATATGGGTCAGTTTTGGCTAGTTCTAAGTGATTTTTTAGGTGGAACTTCTAGGAAATGATGTAATCAATTGACCATGATCCTTTAGGGTGTGAAACAACACTTTTAGGGGTTTAAGAGCCCTTGGTTTATTGACATATGTGATTGGGGTTCCAGTGCCCAAATATGTTTATAACAGTTTCCCCCTAAATAATGAGGTCGTGAATCTTCTGATGTCGGGTGAAATGCTTTATCATGAGGATCCGAGGTTTTTTGAATTGGAAGGTGATCGGTAATAAGATACAATAAAATACATTATCTTCATATTATTTTCATGTTTTAGCTGAGGCAGGCATTCCCATGCTTATCTTTACAAATTCATTTTCATGTACATATGACAGACAATCATCTGCTGTTGCAGACTAGTGATTCTTGTAGAGCCATCATCCCTTAGCTTGGATGATCATCTGTGTAGATATGGCGTACATTTGATGTTTTTATTTTCCTGAATATATCGCAGCCCGAATGGATGAAACTAGATCTGGGGTCTTCAAACTTGTTCAATCTTCGCCCGATGTACAAGTCGATCCATGTGAAAAGATGTTCTAAAGTTGAACATGGAAAGACATTGCTTGATTACCAGCCAATGATGTAAGATTTTAACAGGCGCGAGAGGAATCAACGATAATGATAATTACCCTTAAGGTACTACAGTACAATTCACGTGATGTGAATATATGATTCGATGTCGAACACCACGTAAAATCTTTCGGTCGAAGGCCATTGATGTAAACCTGTCGCCGGAAGTGAGAAACTTGCCATTGAGGCATGCAAGCTTTAAAGTACTGAAAAGGTTGTTCCTAAGTCAACTTCTTGGATAATGAATTGATGTCGATAAGAAGTGACCCGTCGTAGGAGGGCCTTAATGAATCCCACATCTACAACATGAAACGAAGCAAATGATTTTCTGGAGGTGAAAACGATCTGATGATACAATGTTCAGGAATGGCGGTTATGAAAATTGGAGAGTGAAGGTATTGCAGTGGATGAGGCGTTAGCTGGGTAGGTGAATTATCTAAATAACTTCTCTTGAACATATTGGTGACACTGAAATTGATTGGTAGCGTTGACCCCATAAATGGATGGTACGGAGGACCAATGGTGATGTGACCGGTGAACGGAATAACCCAACCTGACTCAATCATGGTGATGGAGTGAAAGTGTTATGTTCAAGAGTGACCTACTACCAATGAAGTTCTTCAAGTTTTCTTTCCTTTTTCCCCAGTCATCGTTGACCAATACCTCTTTATTTTTGTCAAGCTTGAGGAGGATAACATATGCTTGTTCTATAATAATTTCCTTTGGCAAAACTTGTCGCTATGTTTTAGCGAGCCTAGCGATAGTGAAACTTGCTCTTGTCCAGATGGAAAAGTTTGTCACTATTGTTTTAATGAGTTTAATGACAAAGATAACTCGATCATTTTCATGTTTAGAGAGTTTGAAAAGAGACGAACAGGAAACTCCATTATTCCTTTTTGGTGGCATAATCCCTTAAGTCCGAAAAAGTATAAAATAATACGAAAGGGATGAATTTTCGATAGTTTTAGCGAGCCAAAAAAGACAAGCACTCAATCTTTTTGTGGAAGGATCCTCAGGTCAAAAAAGATTAAAATGTAGAGAAAGGATGGTGCTTCCCATTACTTTAACGAGCTGGAAAGGCTAGTAGCTCGACAATCTTTTCATATTTTACGAGTCTAAAAAGAGCTTAAAAGAGACTCGTCTTTGAGGAACGAGTGATGTTTTCAGGTAACAACTGGTTCCAGGTAAGTTTGGAACTTCTCAAACATGACAGTGTAAAGAGGGTGGCTAACAGAATCACTCGTCGCAGCTGTTCCTCAAAAGGGTAAACAATCAAGTGGAAGCGTATGATCGGCCAAAAGAATGGGGGTGATGATGAGAACACAACCAAGGCACAAAAGGCTGATAGCAAGGCAATCATGAAGGTTATTTAACGAGGGTGGATTCATTTTTTAATGAGCTTGAATCTTTAGAAACTATGCTCAGTGGTGGGTTTATTTTTTAACGAGCTTGAACCCTGCAGTAGCATTTCTCATTGCTAGGTTTATTTTTTAACGAGCTTGAACTTTGTAGAAACATTGCTCACCATTCGTCTTTAAAGATGTCTCTTATTAGTAGGTTCATTTTTTAGTTAGCTTGCCCCATGCGAAACTTTGCTCAGCTGCCCTTTCATGCAGGCTAGAAACAACCAACTACAGAACTAACTACACTAAGAGTTAAAGAACTACTGAGGTTAGGTAGGATAGTTTTCGACAAAACGTTTCCTTTGCTTTTCCTGCGCGTCGCCGACAAAGGTGAATGGTGGATCAGACCATTCACCTAACCTAAGAAGTTGTTACTAAGGGTTAATTTAAAACACTAAGAGGTTTTAAACTGGTCGCTTTTTGCTTGCATAAAAAAGGTTTTCATGCCCCCAGATGTTGAGAAAACGAGAATTTCCAGTTACCTTATGGAAGTTCCTACATTTAAGCAGGATTGTTCTGTCTGCGGAGCGGAAAAAACACTTTCTTGATTCTATCCATCGAAATAGACAAAGGTGAATGGTGTGAGCTTCCAATCACATAACGTGCGAGGAGATCCTATTTTAGACTGATCCCATATCCTACACGGAAATGGTCATACCAATCATATAACCTACAAGGAAATTTGTTTTTTTCAGCTGGGTTTGCCTGCCGAAGCAGACCAGGGTGCATGCCCCCTAAGCTTCGTTACATTCACCAAATTAACCACGGAAATTGGGTGGATGAACTGGAGGTTGAAGAGACATTCGTATCCGTGTTTGAACCAGGAAATGAAAGTTGGTCGACAAGTTGCACCATTCTGCCTTCATGCAGGAAACACATCACTTGAAAGAGTGTGGAAACAATAACTCCCATGCTATAAACATAGTCATGCCCAGGGAGTAGATTGTAATCTAGTGGCCCTTGGACTACCATCACGTTCAAGTGAACGATTTTCCTTCTCAAAGTTATAGGAAAATTTGGAAGGATCCCTAATGATCGACTGATTCCTTTGTTGAAACCTGAAAAATTTCGATTCTCAGGCAGAAGCGATGGCGAACCAAGCGCTTTCGAAGAAGTTGAGGAAAGGATACCCATGGAATCCCCTTCATCTATGATAACACTAGACATGATCATTTTGTAAACTTGTACTATGATTCAGAATGGTACATTAGATGGAAGGCGGTGTCCTGCTAGTAGATTCCAATCAAAGGAAAGGACTAGATTGCTTGGAGGGAGGACTGAATAAACAACAGGATGAATATTTTGAAATGGGGAACTTCCCTCATGTGGTAAAGGAATGGGTAGATTTCCCCCATGTTCATCAGACTCTGTATTAACAAAAATAATTTGAACAGTGTCGTTCTCATTCTCTTTGGAAATTGTATCATCTGAAGGTGGACCTTCTGAAGGAAAGACTAGGTCGGCTACCGTCCCGACCTGTTGACTTTGGTCCGGTATGGACTCAGAGGGTTTATCTTCAATGATAGGCATTTAGACCGACAACAGAGGCGTCTCAGTCGGATTTCCAACTAACAATGGACTTGGCAAGAGTTTCTTGTATCTAGGTGGAAGTCGCTGCGGTGAAGCAAGATGGTTATCCAAGAAACTTTTAGCTTCATCCAGAAAAGGACAACGGTGGGGCACATGATCGCCTTCACACAACCTACAAGGAAATCTAAATCTTCCTTTTTGTCCATTGATTTCATTTTCTCTAGTGGATGGTGTGTTCTCAACATGATCGACAGAGGTTGATGACACCAGATGGTGCAAGTGGGGAGACCAGTCTCTCAAGATCCACGGAATGCAAGGACAATCTCGATGAAAGTGGTTTCCTTTGCAGATTATGCATGTAGATTTGGGTTTGGAAGGTGTGGTGTGCGGGTTTTCGCCGGATGATGCATGGTTGCGGCCTTGCTTGACTAATTTCTTCTTCTTATTCTTCTCAGTGGCTTGGTTTTTAGTATCACTAGTTTCACCAAGCGAAGAGGAAGTAGGAGAGAGAGAAAAAAATGAAGTAGAAGGTGAGGGAGAAACTCCAGTATCATCTGGTTGCTGATTCGATTGCTGAGGAATTATGGTGTTTTGAACGACAGAGGTTGAGAATAGCCATACCGATAGGCCAATTGTGATTCTTGGAAGGGGAAATGTAGCCATATATGGAGCACAAATATCTCCCCAAGAAGAGAAAGGACTAGGATTCCCCCCAAGGAGAAATCCTTGATTGGTGGACTCCATTACTTCAACTTAAGATAAACGAGGGAACATGGATGTTATTCCAAATTAAATAAATTTTATGATGCTTTGACACAACTTTCTTTTTCAATTTTTAAGAGTCGAGAAAAAGCTAAAGGTGACTCTAGTCGCCTTCGATTTTTAATGAGCCTGAAGTGACAAGTGCTTAGATGGACCTTTTCTTTTAGGGAGTCGAAAAGGAACGAAAGTGACTACTCTGGAAGTCTAGATAGAGGGATTACCAAACCAATCACAAAACTACAATATACACCTTGGTGGTAAATTAAAGAGAAATTACCAAGGACTTTACGTACAACAGTCAATCTTTTCGAATGCTGTGTTCAGTGCATTGCGATCGATAGGGTGGCAGACATGGCTTCCTAAGGATAAAGGATATCAACCTATTGTTTGTCCCAATATATACTCAACGGTACATGGACCACAAGTCCGTACTGGCACTTGTCGTATCAAAGAGGAGGAATCACCCAACCTTTGATGAAAACGATAGTTACTAGGTTTTACGATGTCGGAATATGTCTCTAGCGTAGACTTCTAGATGTTGTGTGTTAGGTTCCAAAGAATTTTTATGTTCATTGAGGTTTATTTTAGAGTTGATATTTCTTAGAAATTTGTCTTTCAAGGTTCGCCACGTGATGTAGATGTAAAATTCGAATTCAAATCAATTTCGAATGGAAAACTGCTTTGAACACTTCAAATATTGACAATTCAAATCAAATACAATGACAAAAGTACAATCAACTATCTAGAAGAGGAAGACTTTATGACACTCTTCTTCTTGACTCAAAACGACAGTTACGACACTTTTGAATCAAAAGACGACAGTTCGATTAAGCTACTCTTGACAAAGGAGGACTATAAATGATGAAAAATACAAAAAAAACATTCAAAATTCCTGATCAATGGAGGCTAAATAATGTAAAGGAAGAAGGTTTCAACAATAATATATTGATCATAAGCAACAAAACTACTGAATAAAGCTGAAAAAAAAGAAGAAAAAACCAAATTCCAGAGAAGGAAATAGTATCATTCAGTCATCACACCTGTCCTTAAGGGAAACAGGGATGCATCTCACCTGCAACACATGGGAGGTGCGATGCATCCAGGCTGCCAGTTATAGATAGTGCGATGGACCATGGAACGGAACTGAGCTTGGTTTTTGCTCAAAATTTGCAGCTAAGTTCAGTTATTTCGGCTAAGTTATGATAGACACTAACAACAAAGTATAGGGGTATGATCTTATGAGGTTATTGAGCTACCACAAGGGAACTTAGGATGTTTGCAAGTTATATGTTCAGTTCATAAACCAACCCGGAGATTGACTGAAGCAACGTTGATCTACTTTGCAGTTGCATAGCGAAAGTAGTTCGAAGGCTAGTTGGCTTAACTTTAGGCTTTGTCTATAGTTTATAAAGCAAACAACAATAACAAACAAACTAACTAATCGGTCCCCAGCGGAGTCGCCATTTTGTTTCTGGGAAAACTAGTGTTTATTTGATCTACTAGTCCCACTAAGACGGGTAGCTATCTTAGAAACAAACAATTCAAAATAACTTGTGTTTTCCTTTATGTATGATAGATAAGAGAGAAACAGAGAGCACCAACCTTTAATATTTCACTTAGTTCCTTGCTTGTTTCCTCTCTCCTTTGATAGAGTTGGCCACTCCTTTCTCACTTGTCCCGCTTTAAAGAACACCTATAGAGACAAAGCAACAAAACACCATCAAAGCATAGAGATCTATAATACCATAAGCAATGTAGAATCAAAAGTACATTAACCATACAATTGCATTCACAAATACAAGATTCACAAGTACACAAGTATATGGAGGAAAACTCAAATAACTTTATTGATAGTAGAATTAGAAGAGAGGATTACAACGCAGCTGTATGATCCAGCATCATCCTCCTAGCATGAAAGCCCTCTTCACCTCATGAAAAGCAAGATCACCCAACAATACAATGTCTTAAACAGAAATCAACAACACTTCCTTACAAATTACAAAATTCTAGCCTCTAGATCTCTGTGATGAGGGATCCATTTATAGATATTTTCAGAGGGGTGAGTCAGCTTCTGGATTTTTGCTTAGTGTCATTTCACTGATAGTTCTTGGTTCCACTTGGAGATTTCATGATCTCTTACTCATCCCTGGGCGAATTCAGAGAGGCAAGTGTCATATGAGAAGTTTCTAGAAGATTCTCTGGGTTTCCACTTAGCAAACTGTCTCTGCCATTTGTCTACTCTTGCCCATCGCACCCGACAGAAGGCTCTTTCAGTGTGCATCGCACCTGGCCAGTGTTGCAGCCAGCATGCATCGCACCCTAAGCATGGAGCAGTTTGTATGGGTCAGTTTTGGCCAGTTCTGAGTGGTTTTTCAGGTGGAACTTCTGGGAAATGATGTAATCAATTGACCATGATTCTTTAGGGTGTGAAACAACACTTTTAGGGGTTTAAGAGCCCTTGCTTTATCGACATATGTGATTGGGGTTGCAGTGCCCAAATATGTCTATAACACTATGTAATGACTCTTATTTCTTGGCATAGGGTGGAAGATGTTTTCTCCTCTATGAGATGACTTGGGGTGAGAGTGTCCAATCGGACCTTCCCCGCACTCATGGACATGAGGTGAGAGTCTCCTATAGGACCTTCCTCATTGTAATTTCAGGTTGAGAATAAGCTCCCTGATGTGGTTCCAGGTTGAGATGTTCTCACTGATGATAATCTCTATGATGTTTCTTGGGTGGTTGCATTGGGCTCCCCATTGGTAGTGATTCTAGGTGGTAGTAGTGGCTCTCCGATAGATAGAGGGTGGTAGCTTAGGATCCCCTTCGATGTCAAATTATTCTTCTTTTAGATTCGATAATGTTCAACATATTAACAAAGACAGTTAAGAGATAAGCAGGGATAAGCATAAATAAGAAGAGATGAGCAATGGTGACATTTGACGACAAAATACTTGAGATTGGATATGATTTGATGATAGGATACTTGCGATGATTACATGATGTAGTTGGAATTTCTCCCTAGCTGAGAGGGAGTGTTAATTTGGGAACACAGTGACAAATTCCAACCATGGGACGCAATTCCTCTTTTTGAGAGGACCAATTTTTACTATTGAAGCGCTCAATTTGGACAAGGGAAAGTGTCTTTTTGAATTAATTCCCACATGTGCACATTTGATTAAATCGACCCTAAAAAAATTTGGAAACTCTTGGAAGTCTATAAATACAAGTGACCTCAACCTCATTTGGACATCATCATGAAGCATTATTATATTCTCTTCTTTGGTTTTGGCTCGCATAGGTCTGAGGAAGTTTGTAGAGGTTGGCTTGTATAGGTCCGAAATTGCAGGGTCTAAAGCTTGCACGTGTGTTATAGTGTTTTTGGTTCCCAGCCACAAGCATGCCATAGGGAAATTTTGGTTGTAACTGTAGGCATGAAGTTGAAAGGTTTTAGTCGCATGTACAACACTCTAACCATGCAGTTGATACATAGGGATTGAATTTTACAATTGAGCGCGAATTCCTCAGTTGATCGTAGATTTCGGTAGTTGATCACAAAATGTGACAAATAACTACGGCTTATGAATCAGGGTTTTAATTATTAGCATTGTTGGGTTCATCTCATTGGTGTTGTTTATCTATTTTTTTGGATAGAATTATGATTGAATATATGGATCATTGTACTCTCTTTTGCTGAATCATTTAATGGCAACGTGATAAGAAGAATAATTTGAAAGGGTTTTCCCCGTAGTTGGTTTTTCCCTGGACTCCGACCAATCTTGGTGTCTCTATGTGTGAATGATTTTCTTCTATTGTTCCTTTATGTTCCGATGCATTGATGATGATGTTTTTCTTTCTATATAAATTCATATGTTGTTGAATAATGTTGTAAATATGAATAATGATATGATTCTATGGGGTGAATTTAATGTCCCCTAAAAAATCAGTAAGGCCCTAAACACAATTGCGTACAAAATTCATTGTTAAGAAAACTCAATATATTTCATGATTTCCTTACAAGCATCATAATGATAAGAAATATTTCAATGTCCAAGAGGCTACTACTATGTATATAGTATCCAGAATCATGCTAAATATTTATGCAATGATGAAGGATCAACACGAAATCCACCAAGATGTAGTGGTGGAGATGGAAGGAAAATAAGCATGTAAGGAGTTGGCTAGTGTAACTATCTAAGAAGACAATTGGGGAAATTAAAAAGGAAAATTCACACACCATTGGTGGTGAGGTTAAGGAAAATGAGGAAGCAATGGAAAAATATTCTAAGATGATTAATAATTAAAAAAAAAATCCCAAGATAGGGCTATGGAATTTGATATTAATTAATAGGAAACTAGGAGCATGTTAAAGCTGTCCTAAATTATATATTGCGACAACTATTATGCACATGAGTGCAAAGGGGGGTGAATCCTCTGACTTAAGAAGAAAAAAACTTTAATTAAGTTTTGTTGGATAATATTGATATGCTAATTTTGAATGAACTTTCCAAGCACCCTTGCCGAGTAAACATAAAAGTTGCATAAGAGGATAAATTTGAATATTTAAGAATCAATCAAGGTGGATTTAACTAGGCCATAAGCTTAATCAACTTGAGCCCAAGAATGCTTGATTTCTTGCTAATATGTGAATGCACAATTAAAATACCAATAATAAAATGAAAATTTAATGCATGTAAATAATTTGAATTGGTTGTCGATTAGAAGTACTATAACACACGTTTTAATTGATTTTACTAATAGCCAATGTGTGAATGAAATTGTGAATCAAGAAAATATGCAGACAATTCTAAGGTATTAACATTAAAAGATCCCTTATTGGAAATGGGATTTGAGGTAGAAAAAGCAAATTTATCCATTGAAAAGAGTCATGAGGACAATGAGATGGAGCTTGTCAAGGAACTAAAGGGGTAGCCAAATGGCATCCTTGAAAAATCATCAGATAAGTATGCATAGTGATGGAAACCATACAAGACACCGTATCCATCTAGGGAGGATAGATGATGGCTATAAATTAGAGTGGAACAATAGAAGACTTGGAAGTCTTCATGTAATGCCTCCTTAAAAGGATATGACGACTACCCTAGTTGGAAAAATTGATGGCTTTAAAGATGAAAGCCTAGGAACAAGGTCACTGTGATGACACTGGACCTTGTGATATGCCTTGATCGTCATGAGAAATGACAAGTAAACCATTTTAGAGAAAGCCATAGGTATGCCTTGGCTATAATACTCCGTGAGAAATGGCATGAAAATGATGTTAGAGAAAGCTAGAGGGATGCCTTGGATATAAAACTCTAATTGTCTCTTTAGTCTTCTTGTGTAAGAAATCCTTATTTAAGTAGATTACTCAAAGTATTGTGTAACAAAGAAGGGGATTCCCTAGACCTAAAATGGTGAGTGACAACAAGGAGGAGACTTGAATGAAATAGATATGAAAATCTTATGACACGTGTCCATTGGGATGATAAATGTGAATAGGTATTTTAGGTGCAAGCAATGAGTTGAACGTTTTACTTATGGAAGCTTGACGAGGTGAAGGATAACCATAAAAATAGGTATTGATTTGAAAGTTTAATTGGTTGAAATGCATGTTGCTTTGTGGAAATTGAGATCCCTTATGGAAAAGTTAATGATTGTATATGAAAATGGTCATAACACATGTTATATTGGTTTCCTAATGTAAGTACTAGATGGAACACTATAGGGACTAGGCATTTCACATATGAAGTACATGTTTCCAAGGTTTGTTAGCAGGATCTACATGTTTTTGTTGTTTAAATATTGGAGAAAATTTGGAGCAACGTTGAGACCGATATTAACCATTTCACTACTCAAAATATCTATAGAACAAAGAGAGGACGCAAAATCTCCCAGATCTAAAGAGGTCGCCTCAGCCATGAGCTAAAATTTAGGGAACAAATCCAACAAAGATGAGGAATACATGAAATAATGGGTCACAAAGTTTGAATAATAGGCCATGAGGAGACAAACAAAAAAGAGAAGACAAAGGAGATGCCTCCTCGAACTGCTAAGTCAAAACCCTAATTGTTGTCATGCTCAGGGTGCAACTATATATATATATAAGGCATAACTTGGGTTAATGAATTAATCATTAACATGTTCATATGATTTAATTTGTGTTATGTGGAAAGATTCAAATAGTATATATATATAATTTAAGCATGAAAGGATTAAATATATTCTCCCTCATTTAGTGGAGATATTTCCTTTTTCCCCTATATTTTTTTTGAAAGAAGGAAATATGCCCAAACATAATTCTTTTGTTTTTACTTGCTAAAACTGATGAACATTTTACATTTATGAGATAAAATTTTAATTTATTCTTTCCTGGAAATAAAAGTTATTAATCACTTTAAATAAATGTATCTGTTTATCTTAATGTTTATAAGCATATGTGATAAGTCTTCTCTGAAAAATCATTGCCAAGTCTAAAACTTGCAAGAGTAAGTCTTTGTGGGAGAGTGGACTGTGTGAGGAATGAGTTGGAAAATCTTCTACACAAGAAAAAAAAAATCAACTAGGTAAAGAAGGAGCATGGAAGAGTATGGTGTGTGGAAGTTTTAGGAGAAAGGGATTTCTACACAAGTCTTGAAATAGACTAATATGGGTGGTGCAATTAGGAGAGTGTGGAACTTCAAGTGCAATTAAATGCTACAAAAGTGCAAAGGTAAATATGTGAAAAGTTAAAGTCTGTGCGAAGGTAAGAGTAAGCTCCACCTCTCTGTACAAGGTAGACGAAAATAAATAGGCGTTGTAGAAAAGTGGCCCAAATATTTTGAATTGGATATAAATAGTAAATAATAAAATTTATGGTGGATGAAGCCAATAAGTGGATAATAAATTAATAATTATCCTTGTTGGACTTTGGAACAATTATTTAAAATGGGCATGATGTAATAAATATAAATAATTTAATTCATAACCCCCTATTAATAAACGTAAAAGCAATTTATATGGGGACAAAAAAATGACATGGGATGGCCAAGTGGCCCTAATCCTAGCAAGACACATCCTTGAGGTTACTTATGGCACTATTTCCCATGTCATCTACCACATGTCATATGTACAAATATGTTGGCGTGGCGCTGGTATAAAAATCTTGTAAGGGCCAAATCTTGATATCTTAGACTTGGAATGGGGCAAGTTTTATATCGTTAGAATGTCCTCGATGAGTAGAAAATGACACTAGACTAAACAACAAGTTTGAATATGGATACAAGTGGAGGAATTTTCATAACCCCACTTCCATAAGGTGATCAAAGAGGTTGTTTTGGATACCTTGCAACCTTAATTAGACATTAAGGGTTGCGTATGCTACAAGATCCAAGTTAAATATCCTCAATCTTTAACAACTGAGACATCCCTCTACACTCAAAATGAGATATGATACCACGTGTTGGGCTTAAGTCACTTGATTTATAGTACAAATGCAGAAAGTCCAAATATAAAGACAATTAGACATCTAATCTAGGCTAGAATTTGAATTTAATATAAATCTTTAAATATCATGAGAGAACTTAAATATAAAAAATAAATAATAGTACACCATAAATAATTATGCATCACATAAATATTTTACACTAGAAACCCTTAACCAGGAAAATCAATTAAACTTTAAGCTCCAATGCTCTTATATTCTTAACTACATATCACAACTAATATATAATGATTTTAAACTTTAGTCCACTCCTAATACTAATGCATTCATCTTACATTTCTCAACTTTTAGTAACTCAACATATCTCATAAGCCTTACATTATGTTCTATTTATATGTGTAGAAAAACCCTAATTCAAAGCATCTCAAATAAGTGTAGGCGGTTGAAGATCATTTCCCAACTGTAGTTGATCCCTTTCGTCCTACAATCAACCATGAGTTTAAGTCAATTGTGCACTTGCGCTCAACTATAATCCCTTCAACTGTTCTTGTCCACTACCAACTTCCATTGGATGCTCGATTTCCATCGAATTTGACTGAGATGACTGATATTTCAACTTGATAATTGATTTATCGATCAAACCATCAACTTATATTCCCTAGTTGATTGTTCTCGACCAAATTTGTTGAGGTTCATTCCTAGTCGTGTTGTCTGACTAGACCATTGACTAACCGAAATCGAATTAACTGAAATTACTTACAAATAATACAACTCAACATGATGCACCCTTGATTACTGATGAGTAATGGCAACATGAACACACATAGGCTCTAATTTGCAAAATTTCAATCCAATTAGAGAGGAAGAGATGGACATTGTTCATAAAGAAATCAAGATCAGAGCCTAATTGGGTTAGAGGCATGCCTAGCACTTGGTTAAAAACATCCTTGGGATGAATTGACCTTCTTGGCTTAGATGTATGAACTTGTGAGGGAAGATTCAATCTCATTTACTTATACCATATCAAAATATTGCTACATTTAAGGGGAGACAAAATGCTAAATGTGCCACACTATCTCTTGCATAGCCTAACCAAAATGACAAAGTTGATTCAGAAGCACCACATAAATGGGAAAATAATTTTATATCACCATGGCCTCATCAAGTTTATCATAGAATGGGAACAAGAGAAGTATGAGTAGAACTAGGATCATTTTCTCAAGGATAATTAGTTTATTGAAAATATTAGTGAGGAAGAATCAATAATGGAGGAAGAGGAAACAATTGAGATATCTCCACCTCAATATCAACAAACAAAATCACTGAGAAAATAATCTATCACATATAGTAGAAGACTCACAAGGGCCATGGTAAGAAAAAGCTAAGATGAATATAAAAAGGAACAAGATTTTTCTGATGTGGAAAAAAGAACAAGAACTAATCTCTTCAACAAATACCTTGGAGATAGATGAGGACCAAAAAACATTGTATAACTATATTGAGCCTTTAGAATCTAAGGAGAAGGAAAATCAACAATTGTCATAAAAAAAAGTTATAGATGAGAAATTAAAGATGCCAAAAGAATACACCCTTACTGATGAATAAAAGCATTCCCCAAACAACAAAATACAAAGCTCATATGAGTACTACTGAAGAAACTATCAATAAAAAGAGAATTAAATTAAGAAAAAAGAAGAGAACTATCAGATAGATGAAAGTCTTGGACTGGTACATCAAACTAAAAATGAGTGGCTCAAAAGACATAGCCTCTCTAGTAGAGGAAAATGAATAATTGAAAGTGGACAATGAAAGACTTAAAGAAGAGAATTTGTGGTGTCCAAGCAATCACACGAGACTAGTATAAGCAAAAAAATGAATTAAAGTCTACGAACCAAAGCCTCAAGGTGAGGTTTTTAACGAATACATGAAGGAAAGTAGCACGATCACCACAAAGAGACAATGTAGACATTCTTCTCTGTGCATTAGGGGCACTTTGAGGGGCAGTGACATTTTTTTGAGGATGAGGACATGAGACATCTTTGTTATGGGGGAGATGCCGGTCCCTCTATTTTGACAACATTTTGCCATGATAATATACCAAATCCTAGCCTAAATATACCTATATTACACCACTTTCATTACAATTTCTACTTATTTTGACCAATAAAACACTTCCTGGGGTAATTTGTCATTAATTTTTAATTTTTCGAATTTCCTGAAAATTTATGCATTCTAAATCAAGTTCACCATATTTTTATGGGAAATAAATATTTTTCATAAATTCTCACTTGTTTAGGTATTTGTAGGCTAGTTGATAAAAATTAGGGACATGGGTTTTTCCACCCATGATCTCGAGATGGTTAATTTCCTCATGGTTTTGCAAGAAAACACATATAGAGTTCCGGTCAAAGCGGTTAGTTTGTTGGACATTGGATAAACCAACACTCCTCGTGTGTTACATGACATGGAATAACCGCCTCTTGTGGATCCTCATCTCTAGCAATGTGATCATTGACTAAAACCTACAAGTTTTGGTATAACGACAATCGTGATTCCCAACAAGTGGTATCATAGAATAGGTCATGAGTTCAATACACACTTGAATTGAGTTGGGGGAATATTGTTGGACATTGGATAAACAAAATATTCTCGTGTGTTTTGCAACATGGACCAACTGGCTCTCATGGATCCTTATCTCTGGCGATGTGATCATTGACTAAAACTTGCAGGTTTTGGTCTAACGACAATCATGATTCCCAACACAACCTACTTGCTAAAACACATATTTAGTGGTGAATTTCAATCATATCTGAGAAAACACAAATTTTCCATGATTTTGGCCATGTGGAAAGTCAAATTGCATTCAAAAGAAGTCTTAGATTTGTATTTGGTTAGCCACATTTTTTTTTTAATATTTGGTTTCATTTTCTATGTATAAATGACAAGCTAGTGAAGCTTGTTAATCACTTTTATATTTTCAAAATTTCAGGTTTTTATTGTGATATTAATACTCAAAAATTGCATCATTGAAGCCCTGATTCAAGTTTCATCATTATTAATAGATGAAATCCTTGTGGGTTTTTACTAACTAGTAGTCTTTAGTGTACAAGTTAATGCATGGAGGGCCCCATTGTCTAAAACATGTGCACTTATTTTCATTTTTGTTCATATCCATGGATGCTGGTATAAAGTTGTGTGTATTTTCTTTCATGTTTACATGTACATATGCAAGAAAGTCTTTATTTTCATTAGATTTCATAACTCCTTTGAATTATCAACCTTATTACTTTATTGGTCATCATAATCAAGTTTTTTTACCATAGATAGTCAATGATTTTGAGAAACAAACTTATTGATAGATGAGGTAAAAGATTAAATGAACCTTTCTATTAGGAAAATTACTTAATCATACATAATCTCTAAAACTAGAATTACATCATGAATTGTAGGTTTCTCTTTCCATAGATTAGTAAATGCTTTGAGAAATGAGCTTATTGAAGGATTGGGTAAAATATTAGGAGAGCCCATCCATTAGTAAAAGGCCCTAATGCATGCATAGCCTTGCAAAAATCAATTGTTTCCATTATTGAAAATTTCATTTCATTTTGACACTTGAAATCAACCATGATGATAGAGTACAAGACCAAGTCAACCATTAAAAGCATTTGAACCCAAAGAAACTACAACTTGTGGAACTCTAGTACATGCCTGATCATCCAAAAATTTTTAATTGAGTTTTGTGCTTTTACTTTCAAGAAGTGAGATTAGTTTCTTTGAATTGTTTGGGTTGTTAAATCATTGTTATTGAGTTGGTATTTGATGATCTTGATGACACTTTGATTTTTATAGTAGAGTGTGGTCAGATGTTGTTTCCATAATCCAAACTCTAAGACAATTTGTTGAAGCCACAATTTTTCTTGACTTACTTTAATTGCTACTTGATACCATTCATTTGTCAAAGAAAGAGAAAGAGTTTGTTTCTTACAAGCCCAAATGATAAGTCCAAAGTGAAGACTAAAAAATAACCTATAAAAAACTCCTGATCTTTAGCGTCGCCAACCCAATTGGATTCTATTAAACCAACCAATAAAGGAGTATTTCCTAAACTGTAATGTATCCCAAACTAAATAGTTCCCTAGATAAACTGAAATATATTTTTCTTTTCCTTCCAATGGATTTCATGGGGTGTCTACATATATTGAACAACAAGACCAACAATAAAGAAAATATCAATATGAATGAGTCAAATATAAGAGGCTAAAAACTAACCGATGGTACAAGGTGGTATTGACTTTGAGTATAGTATAGATGGCAACAATTTTGACCCTAGATTGGAGGAAAGAAGGGGCTAGTTTACAATCTTCCATGTGAAAGCGACAAAGGAGGTCACATGCATACTTGAAGGAAAAGGAAATAACACAAATATCCTAATTATATCATTTCAAGAGAGTTATTCATCAATCAATCAACAACAAATGAGCCAAACGAACCCAATTGAGCACAATGAGTTTCTCACAATTGATCATTAGCAAATGAAGCTCCATGCTCTTTAAATAGAGATCATGGACCTTTGGGTTTTAGGCCATGGATCAATAACGATTAGTATTGAGGAGAATATGAGTTGTTAGATCAATTTATGTCTAGAACATATTGTGAACATTGGATTACATAACTACGAATGCATACAAAAGAAACACACTTTTGATACATACACTAGACCAAATTGATCTTAAATAATTCCTAAGTGCCTAAATATCCTATCATCCCTCCTTAACAACAACTTGGGATATGATTCAAGAATTTAAAAAGGTGACATAATAGGAGCAATGAGGAGGCATTAGAGCCTATCCCACACCACCCTAACCCCCCACTCCCTTAATGACAACTTCCTAAGTTTCTCCTAACATAGATCAAAGTTTGGATTTTTTTGCTTCTATAAGAGACTTTGTGAAAATGTATACAACTTGTTCATCTATAGGGAAAAATAGCTTTTTGAGGACATTATCCAATTGAATAAGTTTTCAGATGAAGTGCATGCATAGATCAATGTGTGTGTGTGTGTGTGTATCACCTTTTTCACTTTATTAAAATATGTGTAATTTTATATTTTGACAACCTTTTAAAATATATGACAATGCACTACTATTTTTAGGATCATAACCTTATTAAAAATAACCTCATAACCTATTGGGAAAATGGTTTTATGAGGAAATTAAATATATGACAATAGCTTAGATCTAATCCAATTTATTTGTCCTTCGATTTGTCTTGGTTGATATAGAGCTCCCTTGCTGCTACTTACAACTTCCTCGGACCTGACAAAATTGAATTGAAGTACGTCTCCAACCAATAATTGATATGTCCTTCTCTAAATGTCCTATGCTCACTCAATGTCTTATCTATGTTTTCCCTTAGCCTAGTCTTTCTTTAATAATCTTGAGTCAAATCCAAAACCTTAATCTCCAAAGTGATTGACTGTTGAGATTAGTTCTCACCTCACTTGAGATCGATGGTTGAGAGTCATCTAATTCACTAGTGGAAAAACCTTTTCATTTTATTATATTAACTCACTTTTTTCTAATAAAAGAAATTATTATTGGATTTAAGGGTGTATTAGGAAACTTATGCATGCCTAGACACTTATTCTTGTGTAGAAGCACCTTCCTAAGATCCAAACATCAACACTTTCTAACATTCCATTTCATTGCAGAAGGGTGTCACTTAAATTTATATTTAGTGTTTCTTAGATGAGTATAAACAAGAATCATATTCACAATCAATAAGGCCCTAAAAGAAACTACATACAAAATTCATTATTAAGAAAACTCAATCTATTTTAGGGCAAAGTTTCATGTATCAACCACATGTAACCATGTGATTTACATAATGTAATACTATGTTGTAGGAAATGCCACTTTAAATGTTGTAGCAACTATGTTTCTATACATAGGCAAGATATAATAATGTTCTCTCAATATAATTCAATTTTGACCTCCCTAGTTTGATCTTCTCCTTGTAGAGTTCTATAATGATACCTTGGTTTCAAGAGATATCCAACATGTATAGGGAAATGTCATCGATTATTCCATCTATTATCAATGATTTCCTAGATAGGTCCATCCTTAGCTACTCTATTTTTGTATGTTGTCCTTATATAATTTTCATGATTGGTAGCCTCATAAATGTAACCCATAGCTAAGTTTCCCCATTCATCAACCAAAACACCTTAACAAGGACTTACCAATTTTCACAACCTAATTTGTTTTTTTCTTCTGAAAAGTGTTCTCAAATCTTTCTTGTTGGTGTCTTTCCAGCTTGTTTGCATATCCACTAAGATCCATTCCATTCATCAATTCAAACAATTTTTTTCAAGTTATGTGCTTCAGAAATAAGAGATTGAAATGTGAGGAAGTAAGTTGAAAACTACCAAGTATTCTTACCCTGGTGTTTGTAACCTACCCCCTACTAAGCTCCTACTAAGGGTAGAAGAGATAGTTACTAAGCTGACACAATCTCCAAGGCCGAGTTATGGAAATGGGGTCTAAATGTTTTTTGCCAATCTCTTAATACTTAAAATGGATGACATTATTGCATTCATCTCATCAAGACCTTTCCAACAATATAGAACTTTTCTATTTTCCGATCCCCAAATCAAAAAATATTGTCATTCATATATTAGCCATTCAATCAGCGCCACTTCACCGACTTTCCACATGGCACCCACATGGGGCTCACGTGGTGCCCATGTGGCTATCCCAGTCGGATACCACACCACCACATGGAAGTGTTACCTTAGTTGTCGACCCGTCCATAAGCAGGAATCACGAACTAACCCCACTACATTTGAATGGCCTAACCAAAACACATACATAAGACATGAAGGATAATTGGGTGTAGGCCCCTCGAAGGCCACGTCACCTTGGAGATAAAATTTTCAGAAATAATTCTTACAACCCCTCGCCTTTCTTTCGAGGACAACCCTTCCACTATTACATGGAACCCTAGAAGTCCCTTCTCCACCATGTCTTCACATTATTTATAATAGTAAAACACACTCAAGCCCACTTTTGCCACATCATCCTGGAGTTTAAAACTTAAAATTTACTTGTGTAATCCTTTGTTGTTCCTTTTGGGGACAAAGTGTCAAGGTGACATCGTCACTCCATATAGGGGTGATGTCACCCTTCATGTGGCTCCACCCGACGCATGCTAAGTGTCACATAGACCTCACATGGGCTCCCAAAATCCTCAAAACTAGTTGACACATGTCCCATTCTACAGAAGCCACGTGGCCCCAAGGCCACGTCATCCACCACGCTAGGCATGGGTCCTACCTAGTCATCCGAGGCTTGGTGAAAATCAAAGTTCCACATTAAAACTACTTTCGTGCTTCCTCCACCTCGATAGATAAAGCAATTCGTTAATTGAACTACCTGTTGAATCATCTCAGAAGTAATATCTTGGAGGTTTCCCTTGGGACTCCCCTTGAAATCTCAAGGAAATTGTTTTTGAGATGTGTGGATGGGTTTAAGTGTAGGACATTCGACAGACATGATCTCCCTTGCCTATGTTGTTGGGCATGATTCCTCATCACACAGGCTTAAGCTTGAGATCCTTTGTTTCCTTTGATCCCTAACATCTGACCCTATGACACTTATTCATATATGCAATTGAGGCCGCTTTCTCCCTTGGCTCTTGGTTTTAATGGTTGCACACATGGATAAGGTCCAAGCCTCTTAGCACTTTGAACTTGAATCAAACTCATTTATATACATGTATAATTATGTAGCTCTCACATCTATCCCTCCTGAACTTGAATGTGCAAGAAAAACTTGTCTTGATGCCATCCCTCTTGCACTTATGGGGATTTCATCCCAGTCAGTTTATACTTGGGTACTTAGACATGTATATATTTATATTAGCACCTGAACATTACCCCTCCTGAGCTTTCAATTGTGTATATTGCTCTTGAGCTCCTCATAGGGATCAACCTAACCAGTCAACATATTTACATTTTATATATATAAGATATATATATATATAGTAGTTCTTGTTGAACTTGGCACATGAAAAATAAGGTTTGGACACCAAAACATCACATAGAACAAAGATTTATCTATCTCTTAGTGGATAGGTAGATTAGGCTATGTTCAAACTCAAGAATAACGACTAGATCATTCATATACACATTGCACACATGCCAATCAGCTGAACTTTGTGCTCAAAATATTACAAGCATTTGATCCATTCAATTATGCAAAATGTTCACACTTCTAATTCATACATGAATCATCATTATTCAACATAAAAAATAAAAAATCACATTTTGTGGCATAACACATTCATTGATCCAATACATTGAATTCATATCAATATAGGCTTAGGCCAACACATAAACTAAAATTGTTCCATAAACATGTCTCTAAAACAACAATTTTCATTCAATCACGAATACCCTAGTCCTCGACATTACAAGCCATTATAAAGCAATGCATTGTACCAACATAAAGCATTCAGAACATAAGATACATCAACATACACTTATCTTTGCTAAATTAATCCAGACAATTGAGATTGGGACTTCAACTCTCCACCCAAACTTAGACACATTGCAACTAAGTATTTCTTGTAGTAGTCACCCCGAGCCAGATTCGAAAGTTTGAGGACGAATTCTTAATGGATTTAACCAAATATTCCAATTGGAATAGGGACTCCAGAGGACCATCCACCTCCACACACCAACTCCTTCATACAGTCAATATCTCACAAGGAATCTAGAGGTCCACCACCTATACCATTGAAATCAACAAGGGAATCCAGAGGCTATACCTCCACCCTTAATCAATAAGGGAATCAATAAGTTGTTTCTCCTCCCTCCAAGCAACAAGGGAATTTAGAGGCTATTCCTCCACCCTAAATCGGTAAGGAAATCTAGAGGTCATGCCTCCACCCTCAAAGAAACAAGGGATTCCAGTGGCTACACCTCCAACCTCAATCAATAAGGGAATCTAGAGGTTGTGCCTCCACCCTAAAAGCAACAAGGGATTCCATAGGCTACATCTGAAACTTCAATGAATCAGGGAATCCATAAGTTGTGCCTCTACCTTCAAATCAACAAGCGATTCCAGAGGCCACACCTTCACCCTCAATAAAAGGGAATTCATAGGTCGTGTCTCCATCCTGCAAGTAATAAGGGATTCCAGAGGCTACACCTCCACCCTCAATCAACAAGGGAATCTAGATGTTGTGCCTCCACCCTCAAAGAAACAAGGGAATCTAGAGCTCAATGTAAACCAAGAAAACAAACAAAGGGGGGGCTAAAGAACTCTCCTATCGGGAATCCAAGGCAAATGTCTCCACCCATGTTGTCAAGGGAAGCCAGAGAAAACCATCTCCACCCTCTAGTTTTACTAGGTCTCCAGAGACTATTGTCCTCACCTAAGATCTATTATTACACCTCCCAATGCACAACTAAAGAATGTCTTTGCTCCCTATGTTCTAATAATAGTACTGAGTTTTCTTCTCTCGTGTTTATTCAACTGTGTTCCCTACATCCTACTCTATATCAAAATTTTTCTCCATCCATTTGTGGAAGTGTTTTCTATGCATAAGCTCTCTCTCTTGCAGCACACATCGTCCCTTTTTTTCTTCTCAATAGGGATCTCCCCCTTTTCATTATATGCCCTTGTCATTTGTCCTCTCCCCCCAAGTGTGATGCCCATCGTGCCCATTACTCTATTGAAATTGCTTCTGGTTTTGTGGGCAGACGTTGTTGTCCATTCCTTCTCGTCCATGATGGTTCTATTGTCTTTGACTAGTGGAGAGAAAGCTATGTAGCAACACTTCCTTCCTCCCCACTTCTTGTTGGTTAACTTCTCTACCCCCCATTTGTCAATCCAACCCTTTCCTCATTTAATTTTGTCCTTTATACCTTGTAGATTTACCTAATTCAATCATGGTTCTTCAGTCCTATCTTCCTTTTCAATTAATTTGCAAACTCATTCCATTTAAGGCAAACCTGCCAACCCTTAATGGTTGTGATAAAACAAGTCAAGTGTCCTTCAAATTCCAAGCAACCTCATTCCTCAAACTCTGGAATTAATGTCCCAATTCTCAGGCCTTTTTTTTATAAGTATGGTAAAAATACATAAAATATTTACAATAAAGGGGAATTAGCCTGGGGCTATCAAAAACCCCTCCCCCTTAGAGGAAAATCATCTTTGATGTTCTATAATCAAACACAAAACAAAATCATACTTTAAAACTAAGCACAATTGATTTGGAGCTTTATACACACAACTCTATGTTACATTTACAATGTATTTACATGTGCCTCAATAAAAAAACAAAAAGGATATGCTACTCGCATCTAGTTAGCCATTTCCCATGTGGTTTTCTCAGGCCCAAGGTGTCTCCATTGCACTTTGACTTGCTCTATTGCCTGATTCTTGAGCGTGAGCTGCCTCCAATCCAAGATGCATAAAGGTTATGGTTGAAACTATCCCTCTGGTTCTACCTGTAACACAAACCAATCAATGACATGATTAACATCATGTACATATATTTTTAAGCAATGAAACATGAAAAACATCATGAATTTTCACTGATGGTGGCAAGGCCAACCTATAAGCTACTGACTTTATCCTTGTTCGATTATGGTATGTTCTATGCTTAGAGCAGTTTACTTATCTTTCTTATTATTATCCATAGATTAGCAATCACATGTAAATAAAGTAAAGTGCAGATAGAACATTAAACGATCGACAGAAAACAAGCCAAGACAAGAGACACAAGATGTGGCGCCTAGCCAGGGACAAACCCCAATGTGGGGAAACCCTTTGATCA
>APFE031607677.1:107200-165218 GCA_000404065.3 Pinus taeda
CATGGTCGCCACGGGGTGTCACAGGGAAAGTTTTGATTCTTTTACCATGTTCATCATATGTCGCTCCAAGAAGTACCCCGCACCCCCCCGGAACTCCCAGAGCTCAATACATCATACAGGACCCTCATCAAAGGATTTTTGAATGACACCAAGTCGTTCTCGAAAAGTAAAAAATTTGACCTTTCCTAGGGGCTTTGTCAGAATGTCGATGACTTGTTCATCTGTATCGATATGTTAGAGCCTCATAGCTCCCCATTGCACCATATCTCGAATATAGTGGTACCTGATATCCATATGCTTGGAGCGATCATGAAATACGAGATTCTCTGACAAACGAATCCCACTCTGGTTGTCACATAGGATCACGGTGGTATCCAATGTAAATCCAAATAGCTCACTGAAGAGCTTTCAAAACCTGATTGCCTCACAGGAGGCCATGCTAGCAGCAATATACTCTGCTTCGGCGATGCTCAAAGCCACCGACTTCTGCTTCCTGCTCATCCAGAATATCAAAGCAGATCCCAAGGAGAAACAACATCCAGAAGTTCTCTTACAATCCTCCAAATTAACTGTCCAATCAACATCAGTGTATCCAAGTAGTATCACATCTCCGACAACGTATATTAACCCATAAGTAATTGTGCAACGAAGATATCTGAACAGATTCTTGGCACCAATCCAATATATGTGGTGAGGTTCAACCATATGTTGACTCAATGTGTTGATTGCGAAGCATATATCTGGATGGGAGTTCAATAAGAACATTAATGCTCCAACTAGTTGACGATAATCGGTGGCATTTCGTAAAACAGGTCCAGTAGCGCTACCGCTTAACTTCTTAAAGTCAAGCTCCATCGAGGTAGTAACAGGCTTGTAATCAACCATACCGTATCTTTCCAATATCATCACCACATATTTCCCTTGAGATAGCAAAATTTCCCTTGGCTTCTGCCACACTTCAAGTCCTAGGAAATGGGGCATCAGTCCTAGGTCCTTCATTTCAAATTCAGAAGCCAACTCCATCTTACATTTGTGAATGAGAGGGTCTGCACCTATTAGAAATAGGTCATCCATATACAACACCAGTATGAGAAGCTTGTCATCTTCAACCTTAAAGTAAAGGTTAGGATCGGCTTCACTCCTAGTGAATCCCAGCTTCATCAAGTATCTATCGATCCTCTCATACCATGTTCGGGGTGCTTGCTTCAGCCCATAGAGAGCCTTCTTCAACCTGAATACGTGAAATTTTCGATCATACATCTCAAATCCTTCGGGTTGCTCCACGTAGACCTCTTCTTTTATCAAACCATGTAAGAACGCGGTCTTGATATCCATCTGGTGTAGGTTCCATCCTTGTGAAGCCGCAAGGGCTATGATCAAGCGGATGGTGGTATATCTAGCAATAGGTGCATATATCTTGTCATAGTCTATACCTTCCTTTTGGGAGAAGCCACGAGTGACAAAACGAACCTTATACTTTTCCGTACTTCCATCTGCTGCATGTTTTATCTTGTAAAGCCATTTAGAAGTGACAACTGTCTTGTCCTAGGGTCTGGGAACTACTTTTTGGACATCATTCTTTATAATAAACTCATATTCTTCGGTCATAGCATCCTTCCATACTTGATGCTTGACAACATCTGAGAATGATGAAGGCTCATTTTGTATGATCGTGCTCATGATGGTCAGGTATCCCTGATACCTGTTAGGTTTCTTACTTTCACGGAAGGTTCCTCGAGGTGCAGTGTGCCCTTCAACATTATTGAGCAGCCCCCTAAGCCAAGAGGGCCTTTTCCTAGAAGAGGAAGGCTCAGGTGGATCAATAGGATCCATGGGTTCTTCCACATCACGCATTGTTTCATCATCTACCTATAGAAAATTCGGAAGTATTTGATCATGGATCATGGCACAGACAGTTTCCACAATCGTATGGTTCTTCCTTTCCGCCACACCATTCTTCTTAGGAGTATATGGTGTAGTAGTTTCCCTCTTAATGCTAGCCTCAAATATGCCTAAGTGAACCAACTGTAATATATCACAGGTCTTGCTTTGGCTTGAGGGGAATGGTCCCCTTTTGAGCTTTCCTTTGGCACATCCTAGACATACACCTTCTTTCTTTACTCGGAATTCGGGCATCCCTGTCACCATTTGTCTTACATCAAGTAGAGCTTTATAATGAAGGTGAGCAAACCTATGATACCAAAGTTTGGATTGAAGAGATGTGTCACAAGACATGACACCTAGCAGACTTCCACCGAACTGATATAATGAATCAACACGAAACCCAAGAGTAAAGGCATCTTTAACATTATTTTTCCATACACGTACCTTGCCATTGTTGAAGGTCATCTTGTAGCCTTTGTCCTCCATTGCCGAGATGGACACCAAGTTCTTTTTGAGGTTAGGTACATATAATACATCTTGTAAGTGGATCATATTACCTTGATTCAATTTAAGAGAGACATTGCCTACACCTTTCACAGGATATTTCATATTATCTCCAAGGACAATTTCCAGGTTAGCTTCTTTCTCTATAAGATTATGGAGAACTTCTTTGTAACCAATGAAGTGCCTTGAGGCACCACTATCAATGAGCCAAATTCCCATTGAGTCTGAAGGAGCAGAGGTAGATAGAGTAGCTGGTAGACAATATTCATCTTGCTTATTATTAACAATGTTAGATTCATACCTGGAATTTCTAGCCTTCTTGAATGATTGTCCTCTTCCTTGATTTCCAACACTCCTTTTACCTCTGCTATTAGATATGCCATTCCTTTGATTTTCATGAGAGGGATTTTGATCATCGTCCCGGTGTGAGTCCCTTCTAACAGAGCACTCCCTTGCATAGTGACCTGCTTTATCGCAAATGTAACATCGTCCTTTTCTTCCACCCTTAGGTCCAACCTTTCTTTTTTATTTAGTCCCAGAATTATTTCTTTTCTTAGCATGAGAAGAAAAGGCAGCAGGAGGACATTTAGGCATGGGGATTTCTTGCTTTTCTACCCTTTTTTCTTCTTGAATGCATCTAGCAATTAATTCCTCAAAACTAGGAATTACATTATTGTTCAGAAGACTAATCCTGAACACGTACCATTCAGATGGTAATCCTCCAAGAGTCGTGAGTGCCATTTCCTTATCAATAATAATCTCCCCATTAGATAGGAGATCGTGCCTGATCTCGGTGATTCTTAAGAAATATGCTTGCATACTCTCATCTTTTCCCTTCTTAATTTCCTTCAGCTTTATTTCTAAGAAACAAGACTTGACTTGCATTATTAACTTTAAATAAACTCACTAGTCTATCGTAGATTTCCTTGGAGGTGTTCAGGTTGGAGATGTAGGCCACCAAGCGCTTGTCGATAGAGTCCAGGATGATCTTCTATGTTTTGACTTTGCTGGTTTTCCATTTGTTCCTGGAAGAGATGGGTGCATTTGATGGAGGCTCAACAATATTTCCTCTCCAATCGTCCAACACTCCTTGATCTTCTAAGGTTAGATCGAGAGACATCTTCCATCCGTGATAGTCAGCTTTCGCATAGAGCTTGTCTTCAGCAGGGAAGAGTGTTGAGGACCCCGTAGTTCTTTTAGGATAGCCTTGCCAATCTTCTCTTCAGTGATTGATCTTGCTCTTTCTCGGGCTTTGTCTTCACCTCAGCTCTGATACCATGTTCGATTATGTTATGTTCTATGCTTAGAGCAGTTTACTTATCTTTCTTATTATTATCCACAAATTAGCAATCACATGTACATAAGGTAAAGTGCAGATAGAACATTAAATGATCAACAAAAAATAAGCTAAGACAAGAGACACAAGATATGGCGGCTAGCCAGGGACAAACCCCAATGTGGGGAAACCCTTTGATCAAATCTTCCTTTATCTTCAATAATTCAACAGAGAGAAATAGTACATAGATCAGATTTACATCAGCAGCAGCAAACCCTAGATCAACCAAACTAGGGCAAACAATATCTTGCAAACCGATCGTCGGATCGACTTGATTCCTTCACCAAAAAATGTAGCCTTCAGAGGAGATCTAGATTCACCTACATCATAGTTCTGAGAGGGAGATTGATGGTCAACGCCGGTCAAACTTTGAATCTGCAGTTGCAGCCCTAAATCTACGTCCTTCCTTTCACACGTGTGAGAGAATAATTTCTTTCTGCGCAGTAGGAGAAGATGCTATTTTCTACGCAGGAGAGAGAGAGAGAGAGATGTGATGAGATGAGTGAGTACAAATGAGGAAAATTCCTCCTGTATTTATACACAAATGTTGATGATTGAATAGATGCGACTATTGGGCTTTTGAGCCTACATGAGTTGCAGGTCATCCTGATAATTATTCCATAATCAAAATTAAATTCATATCTCCATAAATACTTATCGGAATTGGATGATCTTTAGATCAATCCTACACCTCTCGATGAGAGGAATCTAATAAAAATATTATCATCCATGAATAAGATGACCCATATGGAGTTTGGCCCTAATTTCCAATTTTAACAATCCTTTCAGGCACTTCAAATGGCCCACAAAATTGTGGTGCCAACTTGGCACATGGCCTAATCTTCAAGGAGCTCTCCTTGGATCTAACTCACAAGTACACATGCTCCCCAACTTGAAGTTCTTCGAGAATATTATGTTGGTCAGTGTAATTCTTTTGATGGTTTGCAGTTCCTATTCCACGTCCTTCAACATATTAAGCCCAATAAAGAACCTATGCACTGGATCACTCCAATTGATAGAAGTATTACAACTTCTCCCATAAAGTGCTTCAAATGGGCTCATCCTCACATATTCTCGATACCCATTATTATATGCAAATTCTACAAGTGGAAGATATTATTCCCACTTCCTTGGTTGGTGCATTACCTACATTCTTAGTATGTCCTCAAGAATTATGTTTGTCATCTTTATTTTCCCATCCATCTGAGGATTGTAAGCAGTACTAAAGGCCAACTATGTTCCCAAGCCTACATTGTCATTCCTTCCAAAAGCTTGAAGTAAATTTGACATCTCTATTCGAACTCCATGCAATCTCACTATTTCCTTTATGAAATTCTAACCCACATCACTCGCTGAATTTATAGACTTAAAAACTACAAAGTGAACCACGTTACTCAACATTTCAACCATTACCATGATTGCGTCATGTTGTTTAAGAGTCGTTGGCATCCTTGAATAAAGTCCATAGAAATCACTTCTTACTTCCATTTTGGAATGGGAATAGGCTGCAATAAGCTAGCTAGGTGCTTGCACTCAACCTTTACTTGATGGAACTCTATGCATGTGGAGATGAAATTAGCCACCTCCCTTTTCAAGTTTGGCCAGAAATAAATTTCTTGATGGCCGCTAGAGTCTTTTGATATACCAGATGGCCAAAATATGGCTTCACATGAAACTATCTTAATATGATTTTCTTCCAATCGTTTTTGTTTGGGACATAAATTCTGTTTGTGAATTTATCAACCCCTTTTTCGTAAGGCAATAATCCTTACCTTCATTTCCTTGAGAACCTTGTTGCAACTTCTCCTTTAATTGTTGATATTTTTCATCTTGTTGCCCCACGTGTTTGATCCTTTCTTCAAGATCTATTCCATATGAACTTATAATTTCTATATGGTTTACTTGCACTCTCCTGATGAGTGCATCTACCACTCTATTCTCCTTGGCTTTTATATACTTGATTTCAAATCAAATTCACTGAGCATGGTCAACCATCTTACTTGCCTTGCATATAATTTAAGCTGATAAAACAAATATTTTAGCCCTACATGATAAATCATTAGAGTGAATATTTTGCCAAGGAGGTAGTGTCTCCACATTTTTAATGCATGGATGATGGCAACCAATTCTAGATTGTGGGTTACATAATTATGTTCATGTTCATTTAACCTTCTTGATTCATAACAAACCACTTGGCCTTCTTGCATCAAATACTCCACCAAGTTCCTCTTTGCAGGCATTTGTGCATATGATGAAATCCTTTTTAGGATTTGTTATTCTTAGCATTGATGCATTAGTTAACAATTGCTTTAGCTGATCAAAGCTTGTTGCACAATCAATTGTCCATGCAAACTTCTTTCCCTTCCTTTGTAAGGCAGTAATTGGAAAACCAATCTTGGATAAATTCTTAATAAATCTCTTGTAATAGCCTTCCAATCCCATTACGGACCTTGCTTCAACCACATTCTTAGGTGTTGGCCTAGATGAATCGAGCATTAAGACAAACTCTCAATCAACCTCCTATGTAATGAAGATTTAAGAGGTCAATTGAGCCTTAAAGTTGGAAAATTTAATTTTTATTTAATATATCAATAATGATGCAGATTTTAAAATTCTAAGCATTTGATAGTTATAAATAAAAAACCAAATTTAATTACTAATTACATTTGAATAGGTAATTAACAATGGTGTTAATTAATTTCTCATTACTTTTTAGAGTGTTGGTGTATAGATTTGAAAATAATTCTATCCCACTTGCAATTGAATTTGTAATGTTCTTATATTTATAATTTAGTAATTTAAAAAACATTTTTTAATATGATTTAAGCTTTCAGTATTATAATTTAAATAATAAATTGATTGAACATAAGAAAATTTATCAATTTGATTGTAATAAATATTATAATTTTTTATATGAATAAGTGTAATTCAAGAATTTGAATTTGAAACTTTTGGAAATATATATTTTATAAAATTCACTGAAGAGTTAATAAAAAATGAGCCACAAGTCATAATCATATCTATTAAAATCACATGCACACACATATAATGCATTAATATCCACTTATTCAAAGAAAGAAATGAGTGCATTAATAATTAACATAGTTGTAATAGTTGTAAGTTGTAATTAATATAGTTGTAATGGATGCAATGGTATGTGCGTTATAAATCCCTCTTAGCTTGTAAAATATGATTGGTTCCACTCAATTTTGTCCTTAGTTTGCACAAGTTTGAAGTATATATATAAATTTTTACACTTGACTCATATTTTCAATACATATTTTTAAAATAATAAAAAAATAAAAAAATCATAAATTTTAAAACTTTATTTGACTAATTTGAATTTGAGTAATCTAGATTTAAGTTGTGAGAAAAATTATTTTTAAAATGGTAATTATTTAAAATTTACGGAAATTTAAATAGTGTTTGAAAAAATATACTAATATATATGATTTTTTTATTTTTATTTTTTTAAGTGATTAATGAGTAATCTGCTATAGAATCTTTATACTCAGTGTTTAGTTTTGTATTATAGTGTGAACATATTTCAAGTTGATTGGATGGTGACAAATTCATAAATGTTAGTAAAAAATAGTTTAGTTTAGTTGTTTTTATTTATTTATACATAAAAAATTATAAAATGATTAAGTATAAAAATATGTTATATTTAAAATCAAAACAATAACCAAATTATCATTTTTAAGAATTTCATATTGAAAAAGAAAAATTAAAATCTTTTATATAAAGTTGTCTATGTATTATTATAATTATTTTCTTGGTAAAATAAAATAAAATTTGGATTTATAATTAACGAAAATTAAAGTTTGGAATATTTGAATATTTATAAAAAATAAAATAAAATTGTGGAATAAATAAATTTTATATTTCTTTTAAATAAAGTATTGAGAGGCTTCACTTGTTTTAGATAATTATGATAGCTCAATCAAGCTTCTATTTAACCACGTTAAGGGTACGATTGAAAACCCTCGATCGAGTTATTTGAAATTTTATTTTAAACACTCCATCAAGCGTTTTAAGTGCTCGATCTTCTCCAGATTTCTTTACAACACCATTTTTTACCCTAGCAGACTCCATGCATAATATGTCCTTAAGTGGTAGAGTTGATCATGTTAGACCCGGGAAGGAATCCTCTATCCAATGGCATATGAGTTTGACATTTTCGACTTCATATGATATTCTTTATCTAATTTATTTTAAACATAATGCTTGAAACTTTTTTGAATAGTTTCAAAGGAGCTAAATAAAAAATCGATAACATAAAATATACAAAATTTCAAAATTTTCAAAAAATACAAACACCTTCATTTACTAGTCCTCTTCAAAAGGGTACTCCTAAGTTTTGAATTTATTTAAATAGTAGAAAAAAATCTTAGCGAACACGTGTATGCAAAATGCAATTGAAATATTACTTCGTCAACTTAAAAAGAATAAAAATTCAATTTTGCATAAAAGATTATTTTTTAATATGAAAAGTTTAGTTCTCTCCGTGTAGATCATGCTCATATAAATTACCCATTTTAGACTAAGTTATGCTAAGTGAACACACACATACCTTTTAAATGTGCAAAAATTTGAAAGGACAAGTATTTCATTCAATGGAAAATTGACATATTATACCACGCTAATTTTTTTTGCAAAAAATATTAAGACAACATAATTCTCCACATATTGTCTTTTTACTCCGAACCAAAATTCATAGTGTGCTTATATGAATTTTGGGGGCTTCAATTCGATAAAAGAGTAAAATTTTGAAATTTCATCACCACATTTGGCTCAAAAATATAACCCATCTTCATTCATTCACCCACACTCTCACCTTGGCTTCTTGTTGGAAATCTATTGGTGAGAAGCTAACTGCAACATTTGACCTCAGTTGGCACCTCAGTATCAATAAAACCATATCAATCATTAGTATCATGCTATATCCATTTTTACATCACAAAGAAAACACATCAAACAACAAAATCCATACAACAATCAGGTTCCCAACACTTATCTCGAGGGTTTTAGACCTCATTTGGTCCCACAAGGGTTCAACGATGAACCTGTTGTGCTATACAACGCCTCCCCCCCATTTCAATTTTTAAACTCTTAGTCTTAAAATGCTAAATAAGAAATGGGTCCCCTTTGGAATATAAATAAAAGCAATAAAATTTTGAATAAAATAAATTTTCTATAAAAAGTCATATGAAAATTGCTTTTAGAGTATTTAGGAACGCTCATCGCAAATCACATTTCTTTACAACCCATGAACATCCATTTGGAGAGCTTGTGATCCAATCAAAGTCATATCAAAGCCCACATTGCAAAATTTCAATCAAAATAAGCCATTTATAAAAACACGATATGATATGACTATTGCACCTTGCACATCATTAATCCCACAGGATGACTTAAAGCGGCATTGAAACTTTGCAATGTGATAAAGCTATCGCAATCGCATATTGCTAATTCATAGGAAAACATCCAAACACTCCATTGGAAGCTTGCAATGCGATGAGGCTATCGCAATCACATATCACTGATTCATAAGGAAGCATCCAATACATTGCATTAAAGAATCACGATGCGATTTAATTATTGCAGGTCGCACTCTCGATAAAAACAAAGTGATAAATATTATGAATACATGCGGTAAAGGGATAAATCTATTATAAAGAAATAACGTGGTTTGCCAAGATTGAAATCCGCTGTCTCCCCATGCCAGCTCAACACTCATCGCAATTGCAACTATGGAAACAAACATTTTGACTGTGGTGCTTGTAACTCCTGATTTGCGATATGCAATTATTGCAAAAATATAAAAATATAACAATCTCTGATTGCAAATCGCAGAGTCACGACACCTATTCTAAAAATGGCCGTTACCAAACTTGCGATGTGACATATGGTTTCAGCATTAAAGTTTCACGTTGGAAGTTACGGTAAAACATTAAGGAGCAGTTACGAGTAATTCCTTTAAAGATTCCATCTAAGATAGCTAAGTACAATATAACATGTCATGCATCTAATGCACTTAACTACGTTTGGGCTGTAATTTGTATTATCTCTTCTCATGTTTTTCAACTGTTACGCTCCTCTTTCTCATTTTGCAAAGCTGAGTGATAATCAAACAATCAAGCAAGATGTCTAAAAATTCTTGAAAGGCAAAGGCTCCCGTTATAGTGGAAGAAGCACCAACACAATTGGTGGTAATTGCAGATACTATTTGTCTAGGCTTGGTAAAATCTTGTGGGAAGGCATATATGCTTTACTCAAAGAAAAAAATCCAATGGAGATAGAAGAAGAAGCAACAACGGATGGAACTGATCGAACAGAAAGCACGCTCAATGATTTGGCGAGCTCCTTCCTCCATAAAATAGCAGCCCGAGCCAAAGTTTTACCATATAATGATCTAGTGAGATGGGTAATCGAAAGTATTAATATAACTGACAAAACTTTCTTCACAACCAATGGGAGGATGTTCGAGACATTCAAGCCTGAGGTTTCACGAAGATGTATCATTTGTCGGATCCCCAACGACACTACAACAAGGCATTTCTGGAAGCTTTCGCTAGAGAGAATGACATAGAGTCAGAGCCTATCAAAGAGTGGAGACACCTTCCAAACAAGCATAAACACGAATTCTCTGGTATGTACTCTGTGGACTCCTTAGCATCTCCGTATTGTTATGCTACTGTAATGGTATGTAGGCTCTTTGGAAGCCCCGATTCTGCTAGGTTTTCTATAGAAATGGTTCCATTAATAGAAGCAACAATCAACTCCTTTATTATGGATTGGGCAACCATTCTATCAGATAAATTGCCAATCAAATATTAGATTATAGAAGGAACAGATTTGTTACCACCCGAGTCGTGCCCGCATTATATATGAGCGCCTACATAATGGACACAATCTGTTTTAATTCTGACTTTCCCATTCTAGGTTGGAAATGGATTGTTCAAGAGCCAACCCCCATTCATATTTATCATAAGTATCTGTGGAAGTTTGATTACAAGAATCATATATACATAATTTGCCATGGTTTTGTTTACCTATTCATCAAGCCATTTTTAATAAACCTGCTCCTCGGGTGTCTGATGAGGCAAACATTGATTTGACTTCAATCGAAAGTTGGTTCGGGGAGGAAAATTTCACTTATGTTAGGGTTTTTGGCAGTATTACAGACCCCCATGTCCTTCCATTCCATATACCAGATAAGCTATTAGCTAGGGAAATAGCATACCAGATGGTGGAAAAGGGGATGACTAGAAACCTTAAAGACTCTAAAAAACAAATGTGGCCTCCATTTCCCCTCTGCTGTGGCACTTACACACTGCATGATTTTAAACATGCTAAGAAAGAAGCAGAGAAAACTAAGGATCTGAGTCTAGTAGTGATTCCTAAAAGACAGTATGATCCAAACAAGGTCGCTTACAATTTCACCAGTCAGGTGAAAATTGGTAAATTTATACATGAGGAGGATGAGTTTGATGATTTTTCGCTTCAGTAGAGTTATTCTCACAACTAACTCATCTGGCAAGATTCAAACTAGGATCTGCAAAGACGGTTAAATTCATGGAATACAGGACACGGAGGTTACAGACATTGCCTCTAGATTTATTGAATACTACCTCTATTGTTCAACAAGTAGAGCACAACGGGGAATAGACTATTGAAGCAATTTCCAGGGAAGGGGAAACAATTGAAAAAACCAGGGAACCCCTTAGCGCAGATGTTAATATTGACCCCATCTTGATTAGAAAACAGGAGCAGTTTGATCAATAGATAAAAAGCCAGAGTGACCCCCAAAACATTATCGCATCAACATCGCTCGCAACACAACAACCCATTGTTATTAAGAGTTTGATTGAAGGTTCACCCAGTACAAACATAGCTTAGAAAGAGATTGAAATAATCCCTGAAAATCCTTCAGAAGAAATTACACTAAATATTGAGGAAATACCACCTTTGGATGTATTTCACAGCTCAAAGCACAGGGTTGTAGTTAGGAGACAAAGAAAAAAGAGGAAAATTGACCAAACATCATCCATAGCTCCTCAATCTGAATTTATGAATGTTATATTTAAGGATTCAGAGGTCAATCCTTCTGAGGATTTGACTAAGTTATCCCAATATGCAGGGGTTTACATAGCTGCCACAATTGATAAGGCCACTGAAGTTAACCAATTAATCAAAGAAAAAGATCAAAGGATTACTCACCTTGAATAGAAAATAGCAGTAGAACAACAGACGATTAATTGTCTTGAAGATCAATTGGCAAAAGAAAAATAAAGGAACGAGCAGCTCAAAGTTCAATTAAACTTAGAGAAACTGAAGATTGACCAACATGCCATCCAAAAACAACAAGAGTTTTCCCAACAACTCGAACAAATTCAATTGACGCATCAACAAGAAATGAAAGCTAAAGAGGAGAAAATCTCACAACTACAACTATATACAAAACAATTTAGAGAATATCCTAAGGTCGAGGAATTTAAGAAGGAAGCCCTAGAAGCAAATAAGGCCTTACCGCAACAACTCAATCCACTTTACCATAAAATATCTCTTGTCGACCCATTATGCATTATAACTACATCGTTGATCGATCAGGCAGTTAATACTAGATTAGAATTTGAAGACGCATATGAAAAGGTCACAAATTTCCTCTCGTGGTAGAGCACAGTGGAGGGCAGAGCTGCTACCCTACAGAAAATTCAAGAGTCACATAAAGAAATATTGTTTTCGGAATGGGAAACACAATTAATAAAGGTAGGAAGGGCTACTTCCAGGGCTAGAGCTATAATGAACAATGTGATCGAGCTGGTAAATAATAATTTATATGGAGCCAATTTGATTTCTAATTGTACCCCAGGAAAGCTTCCAAAAGCGAAAGTGTTAGAAAATTAATGGAAGCAAGATTTGGCCACCAAAGATGAACAACTCAGCAAAGTACAAAGCCTTACTTGGGATGCGTATTGGTCCTTTTTTATCAAACCGCACAATCAACAGATGACCATCAAATGCCTTGCCAATGTTGTTGATTGCATGGTGCCCAAGCTTTCAGATGCCACATACACGGGACAACTACACTCTAGAATGAGTCATCCTCCAAAAATTCAAAATATGCTCTCAATTTGTCAGTTGTGGATACAAGAGAAGAAATAGATACAATGAATCTTTTCAAAGGAAATCACACTACTATTTTTGCAATGAAAATCTCAGATTTTAATGTTTACAGTTCCAACAACTCTAAGCGATTTTTGTTGACAATTTGTTTTAATTCTATTATATAAACCCTTTCATGTTATTGAAGAAAGGGTCCTCAATTTGTACAAAAATTATACTTAAGAAGTTGCACTTTTGCGCTTCTAAATTTATTTTTTATGAGCAGTGGATCAAGGTTTGAGATTTTTGTGAAAGAACTTTTTCAAGACCTACTTTTTTGTATCTCCTAGAAGTTTCTGGAATAAAGAGGTGGAACAGGAATGTTATTTACAGATCACGACTCCAACACATGCGATATTTCTATCACTGTTCTTTTTGTCTTGATTTTATTAGCATTTCATTTAATTTGTTATTGTTGATGTATTCACACACTTCAAGCAATTCTATATTGACTCACTTCTGAACGATTTAGAATTGTTACATTAGAGATGTATATCAACAATAAATATTACGATGTCATGCGATATGTTTTTTAATTACTTTTTTTAATTTCTTAAACAAAGTAATCATTATTTAATGCATCTCTCTATGGATAGGTAAATCATCTATATGATTGTTTGTCTGATAGGCATTATCAAGAATCACATTGTTATAAGATTACCCAGGTTATATAGGTATATTTGTATATTTTAAAGTCATAGATTAAACCATCTACCATCTTCGATCTACATTTTAAAAAATTCATTCATTAAACCACACATTATTGAGAAGCTAGTCCCATAACATCTAGTCGTAGCCACCATCTCAAATGGAAAAAGAGATGTACTAAGGTCCGGACCAGGTGGTTATCCCCCAATGTTGGTGCTACAATTTTAGAGGCATCAACAGAACCTTTGTCTATATTCCTTTTGTGATAGAGCCCATCCAATCTAAGTGTAGAAGGAGGTAGTTACTATCCCTAGCCCTATCTCCAACTAAGGATAGAAGGATGTAGTTACTAAGCTGACCCAATCTCCAAGGTAAAGTTATGGAGATGGGGTCTAAATTCTTTTCGCCCTTTTTCAACTCTTTCAAAACTTACAACATATGACACTGTTGCGTTCATCTCATTGAGATATTTTCAACGATATGGCATTTTGCTCCTCTCTGATCCCTGAATCAAAAGATATGGAAATTCATATATTAGCCATTCAGTTAATGCCACTTCACCAACCTGCCATGTGGCGCCCATGTGGCTATCCCAGTCAGCCACCTCACCACTACATGGTGGTGTACCTTAGTTGTCGACATGTTCATATGTAGGAGTCACAAACTAACCCCTCTACGATTCACATGGCCCAACCATAACACATACGTGAGACATGGAGGATAAGCGGTTATGGGCCCTTTGAAGGCCACATCACCTCGAAGTTAACCTTCTCAAAAATAATTCTTACCACCCCTTGTTGAGTTATGAAATGGGTATGTATTTACTCTTAATTCCATCATCTTTTTCCTAGTTTCTTGTCTCTTTCATATCTTGATAGGCTAACATATTGATGGATTATGATAAGAAACAGATGAACAACTCTCGATTAAGATTTAGCCATTGTAACTAACTTTTACTCCTTTTTATGCAGAGAAACGACGAAAGGAATAGTTGTTGTTCCCTAGAGACGGAACAACATAAACCAACAGAGGAAGAATGGGGCGCGTCGGTTGTAGTTAGGTCAGATGACAAATCAAGAGGATCAATGCTAAATATGAAGGGTGTCGGAAGATAACATTTAGTTGCGAATCCCTCAGGATCTCCCGATGCTGATGGGTCGCATTTATCTTTTACCTCTTTCTGACTATAAAAAGGGGATCGATCTCTGTTTTATTTCAAATTGTAATTTTAATTTACAGACTCGTGCTGTTGGAGAACACAACCATATTGTAATGAGATTTTAGTTCAATGGTTAATATATAATTTATGTTGTTGTTCATCCATATTATCTGAAATAGCTCAACAATATTCGTTGGTGGCTAAGGGCCCGACCTCTGGTGGATTGCACTGCTATCCCTTGTTTTGATTCATGCAAGTTTGTGTGGTTTGATATCTTTCCCATTTTCTGTGAGTTTATCTTATTTGCTATTTAGTGATTTCCTATATTGAAGTTAGTACATTTTCTTTATATGTTTTTCAGCATTGTCATTTGATTCTATTTATGCTTGTTGTAGATTAACTTAATTAGCCATTAAGACAATGAGCCTTATTGATTTAATCGGCTGAAAGAGTTTGGTTATCGCTATTAAACTCTCAGTTGACATCATTTCCATTTGGATTGCTTAATTGAGATTGAGTGTGATTTAGATTGAATCAGCTAGAAGAGATTGGTTGCTACTATGCTCTCGGTTGATGCTATTGTCAATTGAATTGCTTGTTTGAGATTTTATTACAATTTCAGCAGAGGATTAAGTCTTGATACTTAGATGTGATATTTCCTTTAATAGTTTCAATTTGAGTTTTATAAATGCATCCATTTACTCTTGTGTCAAAGATTTATACTTCATTTTAAGAAACATTACTCTTTGGATTCATAACATGCACATATTGTGTACACTCTTGGAATAAAAGGACTTGCTTGGGTTGATGATTAATGTGAGGTAATTAGGGGTTTTAAAAGACATATTTTATCAACCAACATTTTGGCGTCGTTGCCGGGGATAGTGTCGCCATTTTACAAAGAGTAATGTATATATGATAATTGCTGTTGGGAAAGAATTGGGTATTGAAAATGGAAGGTAAGAACCTACGTAATGATCAAGTAAAGTGCTTGCTCCTTTGCCCATTTTCAGTAAAATTATAGCAAAGTGAAGTAGGTGTTTGATGTTTGTTTGTTGAGAGAGAACTAGGTATTAAAAAGGGAAGGTAAGAACCTTCATACGGAGCAAGTAAAACGCCTGCTCTCCCGCCAGTAGAATTGCGAAAAATTTAAGGTAGAAATAAACATTTGATTTTTTGCATGAATGACTAAGAAGAAAAGACCAGAAAATAATACAATCCCACACTCCAAACCTGAAAAATCTAAGGGACCAGTGACCCTTGGACGATCAACTTTTATCGACGACATGCTAAGAAAAGCTGAATCTCAGCCATCCGTAGGTCCCCAAATCGTTGCTTCTAGACAACCTACTATCTCCCTTCGGGCCACAGGCTCACCATCTATAGCCTACGCTGAGGTCCACAATAAAACTGAAGGGATTGAACAAAGTTTTCAAGATATTGAAAATTTGCGACCAATTCCCTCACAAGAAGGGAATCCTTGCAACATCCATGAAGGAGAAGGAGAAACAGGGGAATCTGAGGAATCAAGATCTCCTGAGGTAGTAATTGAGCAGAGGACACTCAGTGTCCCAGACCAAGGGAGTGCTGTTAGAATCATTCCTGCCTCTTCTAGACATCCTAGGGATAACTCTCTAGCTCCAGAGATCCCAGAAAGGTACTGCCATATCTTTGATCAAATGGCTAATAATCCACAAACACCCCAGACTTCTACATTTCAGTATCCTATTGTTGACACAACTATCAACGCCCCCATGAAAGCTATCCCTCTACGAAATATTCCCACCTTTCATGGACTCACTTTAGAAGATATGGATGCGTTCCTGTTTGAATTCGTCGTCCTATGTTAGGGTTATGGTTACACCACGGACCCCCAGAAACTGAAGTTGTTTCCCTCCACTTTAAAGGGAGCAACCCTGCGTTAGTTTATGAGACTGGGTGGAGGCACCATGAATGATTGGGACCAAATGAAAACTGCCTTCCTTAAAAAATATCAAGATTATTGCAGATCTAGAGAGCTAAAAGATGAGATATTCCAAATGGTAGCAAGGCCTAATGAAACTTTGGAAGAGTATGCAGAGTGTTTCCAATATAACCTCCAAAGGTCTCCCTATGCAAAGTTGCCTGATAATGTGCTAAAAACCACGATGATTAAGGGGATGAAAGACCAGTGTATAGAGACATTAAATATCATGGGTAAAGGTGATATCTATCAAGAAGACTATGCTAACATTATTAATTTGTGTATCAGGTGCTCGAGGGGGTAGTATAAGACTGAAAACTGCTGAACGCGATATGATCAACAGGGACAACAAATTCTCCGGCGGAAGCATTACTCGTACTGAAATTGACAACCTGCTGGAAGATTTCAAAACGAATATCCTGGGAACCTTGACAACACAATTAGACATCATGAAAGCCAAGCAGAAGCATAACAGAACCTAGTTATTTTTTGCCCTCGATGTAGGAAGAAACGGTCATAAAGAATTCCCACTAGATATGATACATACCTGTGCCATATGCACTAAAGAACATGCCACATAAAATTTCCCATCGCTCCCAGGATTAAAAGTGGTCTTCAAATAGGCAAAGGAAGAAGCGGAACCAGTCTACCTGTTAAACCAGCGTCGCCAGTGGCAAACACAGAAAACAGGATGCTTACCGACCCATCTTCATTCTTTCAGCCTTCACAATATAATTCTCAGCAATACACAAGAGCTACATTGCAGAACCAACCACCTTTTCCTAATTGGCCACCACAAGCATTTTCTGTGCCATCTTGGTCCAATCAGTCAAATCCGAACAATAGTTGGCCAAATTCCTCTTAATTTCCATCATTCTGGCAGAACAATCCATATCCATCTCAATGGCCCCCCTCCATTTCAAAAAACCAAAACTGGAAATCAAGTTGGAAAAGACCTACAAACCAATTAGTAGGGACAATCCCCCTACCTCAACCTATGCTACTAGTACCTTACACGTTGTAGCAGAATCCTCAGCCCAATCTACGATCACAACTCCCAGCCCAACCCAACCCAAATCCTAACAACAGACCAATCCAGTTGGTACAAATTATTGAAGGTCTGGATTTGGAAACTGAGTAGAGAGAATGTAATGAACTCAAATTGAGGTCTGGATGAATAATCGAGCTAGAGGATGATAAAAATATACAATTGGAAGAACCACTATGTGTAGAACAAACACCTCAAAGGGAGAATACAATCAAATAGAAAAGCCACAAACAAATCATTACCTCTTCTCCGCCATTCTAGAAAGATTGATTATACCTTGCCCAATCGAATATCCCAACTTCGATCTCCTGGGAGAATTAAAAAATCTTTGTGTAAAAATAACCCTCCTCTAGGCTATTCAAGACATTCCAATCTATGTAAAAACCATTAAGGAATTGTGTACCAAAAAGCCTACAAGGAAAATAAAGGTAACACCAACTGTCCACGTAGTCGGATCTTTGTCTGATTTATTATTAGGCAGAGAGATACTATGAAATATGAAGACCTGGGAAACCCTATTGTCACAGTACAAATAATTGGATGTTCCTTTCCCAATGTGTTAGTCGATCTAGGGGCAACCATTAATATTCTCACAACAACAACCTGTCAAAGACTTGGCATCATAGCCTTAGATCCAACTACGACCTTGTTGGAACTTGCTAACTATTCAGTTATTAAACTAGAAGGGACATTACAGGATGTAATGGTGTCTGTAGATTCTTGGGAGTACCCAACAGATTTCTTGATTATTAATCCTAGAAACCGGCTAGATGGACATCCTCTAATATTAGGAAGAACTTGGTTAGCGACTGTAGATGCGTATATAAGCTGTCAAACAGGTAGTATGACTATAGCCAGAGGAAATAATGTGAAGAACCTAGCTTTATATCCTCCAGCGCAGCCAAGCTTAGCCATAATAAAAACCAGGAAGCAACCTGTAACATATTTAACCGAAAATATTCGATCACCACTAACTGTAACAGATTCTCTTGAATTTAAGAATCAAACAGAAGATGATATTATCAACAATTACATTAACCACCTAGCTGCCTTTTCTAATCTAAAATTTCACATGATTGAAGCAACCTTGGATCATGAAATTGAACAACATCCTATAAAAGATATCAATGACCAAACAATACCAACAAAAACTGTCTATAACAACAAACCTATTGAAATTGAGCCAGGGAAAGTCCTTAACATTAACAAAAACCTGAGTGATGACCAGTAGCAGAAGCTTATTCAAATCCTTAGGAAATATAAAAGGGGCTTTTACTTGGGATTACCCATATATGAAAGGGATTGACCCCCAATTATGTATGTGCCACATCTACCTTGAAAAAGATGCGAGACCCATTCGACAACCTCAGTGAAGATTAAACCCTCACCTAAAGGATGTTGTTAAAGACGAACTACAGAAACTATTAGATGTAAATTTCATCTATCCTATATCTGATAGTAAATGGGTTTCTCCATTAGTTGTGGTTCCTAAAAAGAATGGGAAATGGCGTATATGTGTCGATTACAAAGAGTTTTAAAAAGCAACGCAAAAAAATCATTTTCCTCTTCCATTTATCGATCAGGTTCTAGACACATTGGTAGGTAAAAAATTCTTCTCTTTCCTGGACGGCTTCAGTGGCTACAACCAAATCCAAATTTCCCCTGAAGACCAAGATAAAGGTACCTTCACCTGCCCCTGGGTGACGTTTTCTTACAAGGTATTTACCTTTCGGACTGTGCAATGCACCTGCTACATTCTAGAGAGCCATACTTAGTGTTTTCGCAGACCTGATAAACAAGGGATTAGAGGTGTACATGGACGATATTACACCCTATGAAGATGACTTCGAGCAGGCATTACAAACACTGGAGAAAGTCCTGGAAAGATGCATTGACCTCTGGTGGATTGAACTGCTATCCCTTGTGTTATATATTTTTGATTCATGCAAGTTTGTGTGGTTTGATATTTTTCCCAATTTCTGTGAGTTTATCTTATTGCTATTTACCGGTTTCCTATATTGAAGTTAGTACTTTTTCTTTACATGTTTTGTAGCATTGTCATCTGATTCTATTTACGCTTGTTGTAGGTTAACTTAATTAGCCTTGTTGAAAAAGTTTGGTTATCGTTATTGAACTCTCGTTTGACATCATTTCCATTTGATTTGCTTAATTGAGATTGAGTGTGATTTAAATTGAATCAGCTAGAAGAGATTGGTTATTGCTACTACGCTCTCGGTTGATGTTATTGTCCATTGAATTTCTTGTTTAAGATTTGATTACGACTTCAAAAGAGGATTAAGTCTTAATGCTTAAATGTGATATTTCCTTTAACAGTTGCAATTTGAGTTTTATAAATGCATCAGTTTACTCTTGTATCAAAGGTTTATACTTCATTTGAAGAAACATTACTCTCTGGATTCATAGCATGCACATATTGCGTACACTCTTGGAATAAAAGGACTTTCCCGGGCTGATGATTAATGTGAGGTAATTAGGAGTTTTAAAAGGCACCTTTTATCAACCAACACTCCTAACCTTTCTTCTAGGGACGACCCTTCTGAGATTATATGGACCCTGATCAATCCCTTCTCCACCATGACCTTACATTATTTACAACAACTTACACTCAGGCCCACTTCTGCCACGACATCCCAGAGTTTAAACCTTGGAATTTACTTGTGTAGTCCCTTGTTGTTTCTTCTTAGGACAAAGCATTGAGGTGAAGTCATCACCCCATTCCCACTAGGGTGACATCACCCTCTACATGGCTCCACTTGGTTCATGCCATGTGTCATGCAGATCCAGGTCACATGGGGTCCCAAAATCCTCAAAACTAGTTGACATGTGTCCCATTATACATACACCACGTGGCCCTAAGGCAACTTCATCTGCCATGCTAGGTTCGGGTCCTGCGTAGTCCTCCAAGGCTCAGTGAAAATCAAAGTTTCATGTTAGAATTGTTTTCGTGATTCCTCTACCTCGATACGTAAAACAATTCACCGACCGACCCACCTACCAATTCATCTCGTAAGTAATGTTTGAGAGGTTTCCCCTAGTACTCCCCTTGAAATATTTGGGAACAAAGTTCCAAGACGTGTGGTTGGGTTTAAGTGTAGGGCATCCGATGGACAAGATCTCTCCCACCTATGCCCCTGGTTATGGTGTTTGATCACATGGGCTTAAGCATGATATCTTTTGTTTCCTCTGATCCCTAACTTCTGGCCCTATGACAGTTGTTCATATATGCAATTGAGACCCATTTTTCTCTTGGTGCTTGGCTAGAATGACCATACACATGGATGAGGGCCAAGCCTCTTAGCACTTTGAAATTGGCCCCCGCTCATTTCCATACATGGATAGTTATGTAGCTCTCAGAGTGATCCCTCCTGAACTTGAATCTGCATGCATAACTAGTCTTGATGCCATCCCTCTTGAGCTTATGGGGATTTCATGCCAAGTAATTTACACTTGGGTACTAAGGCATGTATATATGTATATTAGCTCCCGAACACTAGCCCTCTTGAGATTTCAGTTGCGTATATCACTCTTGAGCTGCTCATAGGGCTCAACCCATCCCAATCAACATATATATATATATAAATTATATATTATATATATATATATATATATATATATTTATATATTGTGCTAGATCATATAGATATTGCACACATGCCATTCAACTGCGCTCCATGCTCAAAATATTACAAGCATTTGTTCCATTCAACAATGTAAGAAGTTCACATTTTTAGTTCATACCAAAATCATCATACTTTAGGATACAAAAAGTCACATTTCATGGCATAACACATACATTGAATTCATATCAATACAGGCCTTAGGCCAACACAAAAACTCAAATGATTCCTTAACCATGTCTTTAAAACAACAATGTTCATTAAGACAAGAATACCTCAGTCCTTGGCATTACAAGCTATGATAAAGTAATGTATTGTACAAGCATAAAGCATTAATAACATAAGAGACATCAACAAACATCAACAACCACTTATGTTTGATAAATTAATCCAGACAATCAAGATTGGGATTTCAACTCTCCACCTAACCTTAGACACATTGCAACCAAGTCTTTCTTGCAGTAGTCACCCCTGAGCCAAATTCCAGAGTTTGAGGATGAGTGTTTAAGGGATTTAACCGAATCTGCTAGTTGGAACAGGGACTCTGGAGGACCATCCACCTCTACCCACCAATTCCTTCATAAAATCAATGTCTCACATAGAATCTAGAGGTCCACCACCTCTACCCTTCAAATCAACAAGGGAATCCAAAGGCTATACTATTATTTTTAGGTATGTTCTACGTTGATAACAAATTTACTTCAACTTTCCATATTAGCTCAATATCAATTCCAGATTAGCAATCACATTTAGCATGATAGTAAAATGCAAATAGAACATAAACATAAATCACAGAAGACAAGCCAAGACAAGAGGACATAAGATGTGGCACTAGCCAAGGACAAACCTCAATGTGGGGAAACCCTTGATCAATTATTCTTATATGTTCTTCAATAGTTCAACGGAGAGAGAGATAGTACATATACATCAGAAGTCAACATATTGACTTATCTAAATCAAAGCAGAGATCTTCTCTAAGAAGATAGCATATGAGGTAGATGATCTGAGCTAAGTAGAAGGCATAATGCATCCACTGATCCAAGGTGACTCTATCACCATGTTGCTCTTCACTGTGCTGCACCCAATCACTGATCTGCTTTCGTCGCTATGCTGCACCCAATGCTGCATCCATCATGACATCCAATATTCTCTAACCATCAGCCATTGCACTCACCAGTCTTAGCTCCTTGCTATGGCTTACAACCTAGCAGAGCAACTAGACTCCTTCAACAGGTCCAGAGTGCAGTCTCCTAACAGTCACAAAATCTGCCCAGATTTATCTGCAATTGTCCTCTAAGGGAATGTTGTCTCCTTTACAAGACCGTCCTTCACTTGTCATCATAGGATATGGCATACAGTCATAAACCCAAATACCACTGTAGTAAGAACATTATTAAATGCTAGGATCTCTAATCAATCATCACTGAATCTTTGCCCATTCATTACTGCATGTATATATCTAACATGCCATACATTAGAATAAATATATCACTGTCATATGTTCACAAGATTTTACTACTATGCTTTACTTTCATTAGCACATGAGTTATTATCACACAATACAATCATAACCTTATACTGAAGATAGTTTCCCACTCATGGTAATTTCTTTACTTGACACTCCATTGACCAAGGGCTCTCTATACTAGCCCAACACAAACTGTCCATCCAGAACTTAGATTAGGGCTCTGACCTTGCACTCCTTCCTGTGCAATGCGCTGTCACAAAACAATGCTGAACACATGACTGGGCTTCCTCTATACAGCGTATAGCAGCCTTCTTCAACAACAGATGTAAGGCAACATCTAATCCTTCTTTTGTTGTCAAGTAAGGCTTGTAGTTAGGGCACACCTGGACAATGACTAGGGCGCAAACTGGATTGCGGATTTAGCCTTATACATCGGCACTTAGGGCTTGTCTTCCACGTCTAATTAGGCCTCATCCTTGGTTGCAACTAGGGCACATTGAGGCTTCCTTTATACACCATTCACCCGTGTCTATAGGGCTACATTAGTCCTTCTATTCTCTACCACTAGGTGCCTTTTCCTAGGACATCATTTAGGGATTTTAAGGACAGTTGTTTAGGGTCTCTTCTAGACCCGTGTTTAGGGAAGTTAGAACTTCTCCTTGCTACTATATAAGTCTCCTCCATGACTGCGTTTTAGGGCATCATCTCCATTAGGGAAACATTGTCTTCTTAGGATCTCTCCTCCCACCAAAACCCTAAGACAAGTGGAGAGGAAGAGATCACATGGAGTGTGTGTTCAAATGTCCTTCAAGGCACCCCCATTTATACTAAAACGTTGAGCACAATAGGGGGCAATTTGGTTGCTGGACGACCTTGACGAATTGTCCCATAACACAAATAAGTTCATATCTCCATGAATACCTATCGGAATCGGATGATCTTTAAATCAATCCTACACCTCTCAATGAGAGAAATTCAAGAAAAATATCAGCTACCAATAATAAGATGACCCACATAGAGTTTGGCCCTAGTTGCCAATTTTAACACTCCCTCTCAACTAGGGAGAACTCCATCTGCTGATCCATCTGCCAGAATGTGTTATCTTTGGCATCAGTGCCCTGCACTACTCTGCTAAACCATGAAGAAGAAGAATTGATTGAGAATGTCTCATACCATTCTCTACTGACCCGAAGTTAGTCCCATATGAAGAGAGTGTGTCATACCACTCTTACTGATCCCATATCAATTCCAAAAGAGAGTGAGTTATATAACTCTTACTAACCCGAAGTCAGTTCCAAATGAGAGTGTCTCAAACCACTCATACTGACCCTAAGTCAGTATCATTGATCCCCGATCAATATAAGAGAGTGTCTCAAACCACTGATACTGACCCAAAGTTAGTTTCATTGATCCTAGATCAATATCATCCTAACATAGGGAGTACGCTAGTAACACGATGTGTCCATTGGTACCACTATGGTCCCTTTCCTCATTTCCCTACTCATTGGTCAGATGAGAGGTACTTCCCATGAGTCCCAGACTACATGAGTAGGATGTTTCGGCAGAAGAAGGATGAACCACTCATCTTGCCTACATGTCGCAAGGGGTATCCCAGGGGAAGGCTGAACCACTCACCCTATACACAACAAATCACTAGGGGAAGGCTGAACCACTCACCCTGTACACAAGTCATTCACGACTCCTAGTCATTCTCGCAAAAGTCACAAGTTTGACCTTTCCCAAGGGCTTCGACAGAATGTCAGCGACTTGCACATCAGTCCCAATGCAATGGAGCCTTCTTGCTCATCGATGTACCATATCCCAGATAAAGTGGTACATGATGTCTATATGTTTGGAGCGATCATAACACATATGATTCCTCAACAATCGAATCCCCCTCTAGTTGTAATAGAAGATCACGATGGTATCATCACGAGTCCAAACAACTCATTGAAGAGCTTCCTCAACTAGGTAGCTTCACACAAGGTCATACTCGTAGCTATGTATTCAGTCTCAACAATGCTCAAAGAAACCGACTTCTACTTCCTGCTCATCCAGGATATCGTAGTAGAACACAAAGAGAAACAACACCCAGAAGTGCTCTTGTGATCCTCCACACTGCTTGCCCAGTCAATATTTGAATAGTCATGCAGGTTCACATTTCTGGCAGTGTATCTCAATCCATGAGAGATTGTGCCCCAAAGATATCTTAGAAGATTCTTGGCACCAATCTAGTGAGGCTCAACCATATATGAGTTCAACATGCCAATTGCAAACATGTATTTGGACATGAGTTCACCGAGAGCATCAATACTAGAATGAGTTTATGAAACTTAGAGGCATTTCCCAAATCAGGTCCGACATCACTACCACATAACTTCTTAAAGTTAAGCTCCATCAAGGTAGTCACGAGTTTGCAGTTTACTATTCGAAATCTGGAATCCAACTCCCTCTTACTTTTGCAAATGAGAGGGTCTGCACCTGTCAGGAAGAGGTCGTCCTCATAAGCTGCCAGTATGTGAGGTCTATCATCGACAACCTTCAAGCAATGGTTTGGATCGACTTCACTCCTAGTAAGTCTCAACTTCATTAGACATCTATCAATCCTCTCATATCAAGCTCAGGGTGTTTTCCTTCAAGCCATAGAAGGCTTTCTTCAACCTGTATGAGATTCCTGATCATTAATCTCAAACCCCTCGGGTTGTTCCAAAATTATAGACCTACTATATAAGGGGAATGGTCCCCTTGTAAAATTTTCCTTTGGTACATCTCAGACATGTGCCTTCATGCTTTTCTTGAATTCAAGCATCCTTATCACCATCTGACTCACATCGGGTAGGGCCCCTTTATAAAAATACCTTTGGTGCTGCAGAAGAGATGTGTCAACTGACATGGTCCCCAATGGGCTTCTTGCAACTTGATATAAATTGCCAACCCTGAATAAAGGCATCTTTGAAAATTCCATTTTCAAACACGTACCTTTCCATCGATGAATGCCACCTTGAAACCTTTGACTTCCATTGTCGATTAGCCAGATCTAATATTAGCCGTTGATTAGGGACTTAATCTCGGCTGTTGAGATGTCAACAGGAAAAGTATAAGAGGAGGCTTGATGGTCACTTAGAGGATACACTAGATTGATCAGTCATTCTATTCTCTAGAGCGGGGTTTGCTAAGAGAGATAGAATCAGTGATCAGAGAGCAGTTGAGGGGCATTGAGTACAGAGAGACAAAGAGGCATAGAGAGTGCCGGGAGAGCAGCGAGAGAGAGTGACGCAGGAGCAACCAGTGCTCACGCAGGGCCATGCAGAGGAAGCTAAGTGCTGCGCAGAGCACCAGAGAGGCTAGTGTAGCTGATGTAGAGGGTCAGAGCGCTGACGCATGCCAAGATAGGCTGACACAGGGCCAACACTAGGCTAGGAGAGGCTGACATGGTCCAGATTGGGCAGATGTTGGGGTTTCTGGGGTAGATTGGTGTTGAGTAGCTACTGGAAGGATTATCCAAGGTTTCAGCCAGTAGATTTGTCAGAAACTAAGAGGTATTACTGCCAAGGAAATTTTCTGTTGGGTAGGCCAGTTTTGACACCTAGATTGTACTCTAATATTACTTAATAAAAAAACCCTTAGATAGTTGCACCAGTTTTCCCACATTAGGTTTTTTTGGGGACATTAGTCCAAAAATAATGGTGTCATATGGTGTGTTTGTTTATGTTTCTTTTTAGTTGCTGATTTGTAATATGTTGAGGATGCACTAGTGTTTATTTTCAGTATTTACATTGTAAATAACTTGTTAAGGAAAATAACAAGTAGGTAGAAATCAATCAAATAAAGTGCATGGAGGGTTTCTAACTAAGTAAACTTAGAAATTTCAACAAAACTTCTCCTTGTTGCACTATAGAAGTCTCCTCCATGACTGCGTTTTAGGGCATCATCTCTATGACTTTGTTTTAGGGCATCATCTCCATGACTGTGTTTTAGGGCATCATCTCCATTAGGGTAGCATTGTCTTCTTAGGATCTCTCCTCCCACCAAAACCCAAGACAAGTGGAAAGGAAGAGATCACAAGAAGTGTGTGTTCAAATGACCTTCAAGGCACCTCTATTTATACTAAAACATTGAGCACAAGTGGGGGCAATTTGGTTGCTAGCTGGCGTTAACGAATTGTCCCATAACACAAATAAATTCATATCTCCATGAATACTTATCAGAATCGAATGATTTTTAGATCAATCCTACACCTCTCATTGAGAGGAATCCAAGAAAAATATCACTTGCCAAAAATAAGATGACCCACATTGAGTTTGAACTTAGTTGCCAATTTTAACATATACCTCCACCCTTAATCAATAAGGAAATCAAAGAGGCTATGCTTCCACCCTCTAAGCAACAAGGGAATCTAGAGGGTTGTGCCTCCACCCTAAACTGACAAGGGAATCTAGGGTTGTACTCCACCATCAAAGCAACAAGGTATTCTGGAGGCTACACCTCCACCCTTAATCAACAAGGGAATCGAAAGGTTATGCCTTCACCCTCAAAGCAACAAGGAATTCGAGAGGCTACATCTCCACCCTCAATAAGTAAGGGAATCCAGAGGCTGTGTCTCCACCCTCAAAGCAACAAAGGAATATAAATCTCATTGTAAACCAAGAAAACAAGCAGGGGGGTGGCGTGGCGCTAAAGAATTGTCTTCCCAAGAATCAAAGGCAGAAGCCTCCACCCATGTTGAGGGAATCCAAAGAAAACCATCTTCACCCTCTAGTCTTACAAGTGGATCCAAAGACTATTATCCTCACATGAGAGCTATTCTTCCACCACCCAATGCACAACAAAAGAATGAATCTACTCTTGTTCTGAAAGCAATACTGATTTTTCTTCTATCATGTTTATTTTGTTGTGCTTCCTGCGTCATGTTGGTTTTTGGGTAGTATCATATGTGCTCTAGCCCCAAAATTTTGTGGAGGGGATAAAACACATGAGATCTCCAAGACCTAGAAATCGTTTGGAGAAATTCCACCAAGATTGTATTTTATTAAAATAATTAATATTTTTAATGGGGTTCCTAAGTCTAAACTTAGGAAATTAAAATATTAATGGGTATTAATGAAAATATGGGTGAGAAGCTTCTAAGAGACAAAGATCAAGTCTAATTTAATCTTAACTATTGATTAGAGATTAGATCACGGTCTTTGATATCTCAACAGGGAAAATATAAAGGAAGACTTGAGAGTCATTTGGAGACACACTGGGCAAATACTCAGTAACCCGAGGGAAATCGATTCTCAAGGAGTAAGTTCGATTTTAGAGGGAGAGTTGCAGGGTGAAGGAAGAGGATGGTATTAGCATCAGTCAGAGACTGAAGAGGAGGGGACGTAGTGCATCAAAGGGACAACTCAGAGAAGTAGTGTAGCAAGGGACGTAGTCGTCATGTAGAGATGACACAAAGGTGATGCAGCGGAGGCTGGAGGGTCTCTTAGGTGTTAGAATTTCTCCAAAGGGTGGAGCAAAATTATCTCGGGTGTTTTCTCAAAGATTTCTCTATGTTCTGCAAATCATTCATTGTAAAGAGATTGTTGCCGAAGAATAACAAATAAACCCTCATTTGCTGCACCGATTTTCCTGCATTAGGTTTTTCGGAGGACTATTGTCCAAAAATAACCGTGTTGATGTGATCGATTCTTGTGCTTGTATTTCATTATTCTTTTCTCTATGCTATTATGTGACAACTACAATAGAATTTACTTTGATGTTTACTGAAGGGTTTGTAAATAACTTATTGTGGAAAATAAGTAGGAGAAATAAATCAATTACTGCAATAGAATTTCGTGTTAGAACTTTTCACACGTCACACTCTACATCATAATTTCTCTCCATCCATATGTGGGAGTGTTTTCTATGCATAAGCTCTCTCCATTGCAGTGCCTACCGTCCCTTTTTTTCTTCTCAGAAGGGATCTCCCCCATTTCATTCTCTGCCCTTGTCATTTTTCCTCTCCCCTCGAGTGTGATGCCCATTACTCTGTTGCAACCTCTTTTGGTTGTGTGAGCCGACATTTTTGTCGGTTCCTTCTCATCCACAATGGTTCAATTGTGTCTGCCTGGTGGAGAGAATGCCTTCTTTGTCTTCCATATGTCAATTCAACCCTTTCCTCATTTAAATTTGTCCTTTCTACCTTGTAGATTTACCCAAGGCAGTCATGGTTCTCCAGTCTTGTTCCTACTCAATTAATTTGAAAACCCAATCCATTTAAGACACACTTGGCAACCCTCAATGGTTGTCATGAAATAAGTCAAGCTTCCTTCCAGCAATCTCCTTCCTCAAACTCCCGAATATGTGTCCCAATTCTCAAGCCTCTTTTTTAAGTATAAACAAAAAACATAGAATATTTACAATGGATGGGGAATTAGCCCGAGCCTGTTACAATGTTTTTCCTCATTAGGTTCAATACTCATGAGTGGTTGTAGATGTATTTTTGAGATGCTATAGGGACTTAGGAAGATTTCCCACTTTAACCACAAGAATGTTTCCTCTCACATTACGTTGGTTCCTTTCTAAAATAAGGGGAAACCTTAGAAAAGAATACTTAAGGAGTTTCTTAGAAATAAAGGGATGGTGGAACATGTCAAGATGATTGCCTATCCAATTGGGCTATCAAATCAAGATCTAAAAACAAAAGGGTTTGAATATTACAATGAAGGTGTAATTAAGCCATTCACCGATGTGCTATAATTAATCCAGAACAGATTTTCATTTATGCAAGAATAAGTGAGAGCCCTTAAACAGCATGCACCATCACAACCATGAAATTATAGTTAAACAATAATGTGCCACCATGATGAACTAAAGGATAACAACCCATGAAACCATAAATGAAGTAGATGAAGCAAAACAACATTCTTACTAAGCAAACAGCCAAGAACAAATCAATTATTCAATATGATTTCACCACAAGATCAACAGAACCATAACATGTCACACTCAATCTTCCTCCTTAGATAAGGTAGCCCTCAACACGGAGTGGACAACCCTAAGAAAAAGATTGCAATAGCAAACACCTTTATTTGAAGGTTACATCACGAGTTGGGGAGGCTTTCACCTCCAACCTAGCATCTTCTTATTGGACCAAACAAGCCCTTGTTCAAAGATTATTTCAGCAATTAAAAACCGTGACAATACTTGCAATAAATTATTAAAATTAGATAAAATTAAAACTCCAACACTTCCAAGTTTCCAACCATGTCATTAGCAAATAAATCTTCTTCTGTCCTTTAATCAAAGTTCAAGCCTAATTCATTAAAACATATTTCCTTTTAGAAAGCCCTAGAATCCTCTTTGCCTACTTGAGTATCTATTTGGTCCTCGACCACTACATGTACCTTGGGATCATGCTTGCTTAGTGTGTGTTGGTCTACTATTTGGATGAGCATGTACAGGCAACCAATGCTGTTCTTCATGTTAATTTCCCAAGGATGAATCTGTTAACAATACTCTATTTTAGCACTGGTCTTTTCTCTCCAATTGTTTACTTACCTAAATCATCTTATCAAAATAACAACTTATGCTTTATAGTCAGTTATCACACAAAGAAAAGGAAAGTCTTCATGCATTTTGTTTTCAATGGACAATCAACAATGAAGTGCAGCAGCCAATCGAACTTTCCTTTGTGGCCACTTGCATGCAACTCATGCTAAACCATTAAAATAGATTTCAGATAAAGAAAACATGGAATAGGTGTGCTGAAAATGGTAAGTACTCTACTTAGTAAACAAGGCAATGCCTTCAACTCTTTACACACAATATCGTCCTAGTTTTCCTTCATTGAGTTACTACCTGACTGCCATTTCCTAGAGCACATCCACATCCCTTATAGGCATCCATATTAGATTACCACGGTCTGCTTGTAAGACTGCACCTTATCCCCCACACACACTCTAAATTTCCTGTAGCAAGCACATGGGAGGTGTAAATAATTCTATGCTGATTCAAATTTATCTCGGTATTAAAATTTGAAGGTACTAAACGACACATCTTCATAATGAATGACTTCAATCTGGCTATAAATTGTTGGGCTGCCTCCACATACGTCTGTTATTGAATTAAGCTTTACAAAAAAATTTGTCCTCCTTAGTACGTTTTAATTGTACCTACAAAAAATCAACTGCCAATCTAAATAAGCTCCTGTAACTGTACGATTGTCACATGATTCTGTAGCACAAAAACATGAGGAAAAAAATCAGTACAACAGTCCTTCCTAAGCCTGTTGTTATTTCCTGTGTAAAACTCAAACTGGATACTACTTCGAAAGGGAATACACTACCAACCACTGAAAATCTGTTATTACAAAATTGCCAACACATTGGACAACCAGAGGTAAACCAGAGGTAAACTACTCAAAAGCACACTAAGGACAAATTTCCACAAACTTTGCCTTGAACAAAGGTCAAAAGCATAGTGATTTAGGCTATGACAGGAGATGGGTAGATCATTGCTAAAAATAATATAACTGTGAGACACCTCATGGTGCACATGCCAACTAAAAATGAACTTTGGTTTAAAAGTAGCAAGTAATATATATAATAAATATAGATTAGTATTTGTATTATAATGAACATAACGAAAGACCGCCGTCGTTTTCAACATTCGCCCAAAACTAGATAACTCAAAAAAGCACAAAATATTGCCTTTATCCAAATTATTAAAACATAACAATATTAAAAAAGCTATGAAGGAGCAAATTAACCCATGTCAATAACAATAATGATGCTATTCATGGATAAGAGACCTCCCTTACACATTCATCCAACGAAGCATGCGTACTAAGCACTTTGGCCTGCCATTATATAGCTGCTACATGTTACAAATAGAAGATTTATTGGCCTGCTGAACATCTTCCGCCCACTGGAATCCTAGAACTACTCCAGCAGTGCAATCTGGAACCACAATATTACACCGTATTCCTCCAATGAATAGAAACTATTAATTCTAGACATACATAAAACAACGCAGACTAGTTCTTAGAAAGTAAGAAAGACTGAAAATGAAGGGGAGAATCGTGCAAATGCTGCCATATATAATACATCCAAAAACGGACACTGCTAAAAATGGAAATATATTGCATTTCAATGAAAGCATTTCCATTTGACTTGCTTTTTTGCAAGGAACCCAAACATGTTCTCAGAAACGTGCAAGCTCTGAAAAACAGCGTGTTGTGAAACTACTTCCATCTCACCAAAAATAGGCTCCTCAACATCCTAAACTCGAGGGGACGAAGAATATGCCATAACCTCTGATATGCAGGCCCTGAATCTCTGGCTTCTGGAAAAAAGCAAACTGCTAAAAATAGCAATTTCTCAAAATCCAATGAAGCTGACACTAAGCAAGCTCTAGTCTCTGTGAAGGCCTGGATGCACCTGTACTAGAACCAACATGGTGGAATCTAACTGGATCTTAACCCTCGAAATGCACAAGCAAATCTGAGGGTTAACAAAGCTGAAACCAATGTAAGGATTTACTCTCCATTTTTAATTATGGTTGGATTACTAAGAGAACACTCCTGTGAAGGCAATGTGAATGTAATGTTCTGTTTGTAATGTGTAGCATTATGTTTCTCATGTGTCTTCGCCTCCTTCAAAATGGAGTTGTTTTTAGTGCGACTTTTTGGATTTTCCGGTGCTAGAACCCTGTGGAAAAATATTGAGGTTAAATCTTGATTTGTGTTATTTAAACTGGTTTTTTAACTGTATATTTCGATTCAGCGTCCTGAAAAACCCCTAGGACGCTTTGATTGTGCAGTGATTACCCATCAAGCTGGTGATTTCAATAAATTGCTGCCGGATTTTAGAGAAATTTGACTGGAAAAACCCACCGGAAAAGCTTCCAAAAAGTTGCACTAAAGACAACTCCCTTTAAATAACACAAATCAAGATTTAACCTCAATTTTTTCAGCCTGATTCTAGCACTGGAAAGTCCAAAAAGTTGCACTGAAGACAACTCGTCTTTAGTGTGACTTTTTGGAAGCTTTTCCGGTGGGTTTTCCCGGTCAAATTTCTCTAAAATCTGGTAGAAATTTATTGAAATCACAAGCTTGATGGGTAATCACTGCACAACCAAAGCGTCCTAGGGGTTTTTCAGGGCGCTGAATCCAAATATGAAGTTAAAAAACCAATTTAAATAACACAAATCAAAATTTAACCTCAAATTTTTCCGCTGGATTCTAGCACCGGAAAGTCCAAAAAGTTGCACTAAAGACAACTCCAATTACATATACGAGGTACTCATTGTATTCAGACAACACTTATTCATATACTTTATATATACATTATTACTCCTAATACCTATAAATGAATTCTTTATTATTTTTGTGATGTTCCTATTTTTGTGATGTTCCTAATTGGAGGAAAGAAAATCATTATTTTAATGGAACAACTGCAAATTTATATTTTATTGAAGAAGGGAGGTAAATTATTATTTTATTGGAGTGATGACAAATTATTATTTTATTAAATGAGAGCAAAAGGTGGAAAATGCCACACCAATAAAATAATAAGGAAAGAAAAGGGAGAATCTAGAATCTAGAGGGAGGTTCCATGAAGTATTATAAAAGGAGAAGGAACTCAATGGCAATTCATTCTATTCTAACCACCCTAGTCAGCTTGTTGGGAAGATTATTTCAGATCTTACATTGGAGCTTATTGGTTTGGTTGTTTGATTCATCTCTTAAGATTATGCGATACTCTTATTTGCAGGAGATTATTGGCATTGTGTTTCAGTGGCAGGTATATTCTTCATTCACCAAGAGGCGGGGTTGTTATTTTGAATACCAAATATGGAAGCATAAAGAGGGCCGAAGTGTTCATTCTATAAACCATGAAGTAGGGGGCCAAATTTGCTAGCATATTTGGAGAACGATTTGTGCTGCATAAGACCGTGTTCCTCTTTCAAATGAGACGAGGTTTTAAATGCTAAATCCTATGCTAATTTCCTCCTATAGTCCATCCACAAGTGGTCGAATTATTAGTGAACCAGCAGCAAATTTCACAAGGCCAAATTTTTGGTTGGTACAAGTGTGCCGAATAATGGAGTAGTGGATATTCATTCAGAACTGATAGGGTCACATTATTACCCAACATTGTAGTAGATATTTTTATATATATTTATCACTGTCTGTAAGGGTCGAATTCATTGGAGTATGCAACATTGTTTGAGAGGGCTGTATGGTATTTAGTTAAGGAAATTGGTACCAAGGATTTATTTGTCATTCCAGATCTGAAGATCCATCTAGAGTGCGCATCTTGGGTGCCTGTAGCAGGATAATTGAGGAGGCCGAATTGCCATAAGGCCTGTAGCAGCTTACTTAAAGGAGGTCTGAATTGGTATGAAGCCTGTAGTAATTTATGTGAAGGATCCGAGTTGATTTTCAGAACATATCTAAGCCCTGTTCCCTGGATTAAAGCATATTCCAGTTCTTCATGACTGTAATATCCAGTGCTATATCAATCTATCTTCAAAGAGGTCTGTATGATAATTGTTTGAGACAATTCGTGCCAAGGAGACCACTCTTGTTTCAGATCTGAGTTTACAATTGGGGAAGAGCATTTCTTGTACCTGTGGCAGCCTTCTCAAGGAGGTCCAATAGTTATGTAACTTATGTTGATGTGTATTGCTGAGTGTGTGAATCGGTCCTGTAATGGGTGCATGGCTGTAGCATAGGTTGTGGATTGATGTATATGTCTAATATTTCTCAAGAACTGAATACAAAAAGGGAAGATTCACTATTATATCAAATTTCTCTATTTGTTATTCGCTGTTATTATCATTTAATTTAATGCAAGGCTGCCCATGTTCATTGCTTCATAAATTCATATCAGCATTATCTATGTCCCTAGGTATGAAATAAATCAGTTTATATTAGTTTATAACATTATCCTATCACATGTTGTTCACTGTGTGTGTAATTTGGAAATAAATTACAAAAGTGCACCTACAATAGTCACTAACCCACTTCTTGCCAAAAATCACACCAAGATCAGATTTGACAAATTCAATAAAATTGGGTAAAATTTAAATTGGAATATTACAGTGGTATTAGAGCCAGAGCCATGATCTTGGTCAGCTGTGGGGAAACTAGCAAGATCATGGAGGTGTAGGCATGCATGCACAATGATTGGTGAAAATTTATGGACATTCCAATGGCACAAAAGGGGAGGAGCACACAGGGAATCATCGAGGACTCAGGAGATCCTCAGAAACAATGAGAAGATGATAAAAAACAACGAGGATATAATCAAAATATTGGCCCAGTTGAGTAGCAATAAGGGAATAAACTTGAGCCATCTTCATTCCAATGACAAAGACCTTAGAGATAAGCATGTCACAGGGGTGAAGCCATTTGCATCGCTTATGAGAGATCAGCCAAAGCAGGGCACATAGAATACGGTGAGAAGAATAACCCTCACCCACTGCGACAGTTCAACTAGGAGTTTTGTCAAAAAATGGGTGTAGAAATTGTACACATACATCTGGCTAAACTTCATAAGAGAAGTGGATGCCATTAGTTACGCCACTTTGCATCTGGATGGAGATGCCATGGAGTGGTGGTATCGTGGACTGATCCCCTTGGGTCATGTAGACATCACATCCTATAGGGAGTTCACATGGAGGCTCATTGAGAGGTTTGACCAGGATGACACCAAACCCCCTTAGAGGGAGTGGAAAGTTCAAAGGACAATTTGATGATGAGACCAAGAGGAGACTTTGCTTTAGACCGTGGGGCCTAGGGTGCAGGAACACTGACAACGAGTCTGAGGAGGAGGTTGAGCAAGAGGCAGATGACACGGGTTGTTGTGAGGATGACATCGATCGGCCTAGTGTGACTCCAGAGTTGCCACTATCGGAGATAACATTGATGGCACATGTTGAGAAATTGGCAAAGGGAGTGGAGCACACACCTAGTGTTGCAGGAACCGTTCCCCCCCACCCAACCCAAGGATCTGAAAGCAAATCCGCGTCCCATATGGATTTGCCACCGATCCTTCGGCAGAACTGTGGATCGGAAAATCGGATCCACGGTTCCTTCTTTTTTTGGCAGTTCCTGCAAAATTGGATTCATGGGGGCTCGATCCGCTGCTCCTATTGTTTGATCCGTAGTTCCTATTTCCCGATCCAAGGATCTGGAAACAATTGGGTACGGACCTGTGGAGGTTCGGGCGTGTATCCACCGCGGATCCGACAAAAGGTGGATGGTTCCGCAAGACTTCTTTTATTTTTTTGTTTTTGGAAATTCCAAATTGTTTTCTGAGGAACTACACTTTCTGAATACTCCTAAGGTGCCCCTTGATGCTCCCTAGATGCTCCCTAATGGTAATGTTAAATTCTTAAAGTAAAAGTGACATTCTCCTTTATCTTTCATTTCCATCATTTTACTTAAATTTTTAACATTACCATGAAATGACTCAGGATGTTTGAGAGTGGTTCCAACTTCCAACCCCGTCAAACTTCATATGGACAAAATAGAATTTCATATCCCATTCAAAATTCAGTAGACTTAATAGTATTCAGGATCAATGGGATTGTGGCATTTCATTAGATTATATCATGTATGAGGGCATGTGATTGGCATTTAATCAAGAGAAACAAGCCCTATATGTACCCGAGTGTTGGTGTTAGTCTAAAACAATAGATGAGACAACCATACAAGTGACACCGTTATTTTTGGACAACACGTTCCCGAAAAACCCAATGTGGGAAAACCAGTGCAGCAGATAGAGGGTTTGTATTATTAAGCAAGCAAAATTTGAGTACAACAAGTTGCCTCTCACACCTACTAACCTTTCAGAAAAATCTCGACAGCAAAAAATACATACGAGGGTTTACCTCATTCCCCAAGTCACAACTGATTCAATGAGTAATCTGACTCCTGACAAACACTACGAAATCCCTGAGCAATCACTGCTTGGGGCAACGTCTTGCCTCTAGTGTCACCCCTTCTATTGGATCTATTTGCTAGAAGAAAACTATTGTTTAGCCCTCCTAGCTTAGAGCCTCGCTTCTCCAACAAAATCTCAGACTTTAGATGAATACTGTGCATTGCCACTGCAAGAGACCCTCTTGGTCTGTGTCAGCACTACATGAGCTGCGTAAGCCTCTACACCGCCTCTCTTGTTGATTTGGTGTAGCATCGGATGTGCTCTAGCCATGAAATTTGGTAGAGAGGCTAAAAAGCTCATGAGATCTCCAAGACTCAAAAATGGTTTGGGGAAATTCCACCTGATTAGACAGATATTAAAATAATTAATATTTTTAATGGAGTTCCTAAGTCTAAACTTAGGAAAATTAAAATATTAATGGGTATTAATATAAAACTGGGTGAGAATGTTCTAAATGACATGGATCAAGGCAAATCTAATCTTAGATGTTGATTAGGGACTTAATCTCGGCCGTTGAAGACTCAACAGGAAAAGTATACGAGGGGCTTGAGGGTCAGTTGGAGATACACCAAGATTGATCAATCAGTTCAATTTTCTGGAGTGGGTTCTGCTGAGAAAATTCGAACAAGTGATTTGATGCAGCGAGGGGTAGTGAGTACATAACGGAGAGGCAAAGATAATGCTCGAGGGTCAGTGTAGTGACCAGAGAGGCTAACACAAAGGCAGCAGAAGCCATGCAGAGACAGCTAGAGACTGCGCAGAGGCTGACGGGCCTGAGTGGGTGAGACAGAAGGCCACAGAGCTGACACAGAGAAGCAAAAGGTTGACACAGAGGGTTCTAGAGCTACACAGGCTAGCAGGGTTGACATAGAGCCTTGGAGAAGTGCCTGAAGGATTTTCGTGGGGCAGATTAGTGTTGAGAAGCTGAATATCTGCTTCCGAGAAGAGGTATACCCGAAGAGAAGAGAAAGAAATTAGATCAAACTGCTGAGAAAGGATATCTTGTGGGATATAGCGAGAATACTAAGGCATATAGAGTCTATTCTCCACGGAGTAGGAAGGTAGTGGTTTGGTGAGATGTAAAGTTCATGGAGGATAGGGCTTTTAGAAAATCCTGAGGAATGCCTTCCGAAGAGCAGTCGAAAGACGAGCCGTTGGTCAGACCACTTCAACCAATGGAAACTAGTACCAGAACTCCTCTTGAAGACAAGGTTTCATAATAGGAGAATCTCAAGAAGAAGAGGAGTTGACAAATGTACCTACTACCAGTGGAAGAATGAGCTGGGAACTTCGACAGATTCTACGAGATGCAAAAGACTTCATTGGTGCGCCCAAGAATAGTAAAAGGGAGTGAAGATAGCTAGACAGATATCAGGCCTTATAACTTAGGTTGGGGAACCTTCTAGTTTTCAGGAGGTCGTTCAACATCAAGTATGGGTGGATGCCATGGTGGAGGAATACAACACTATAATTGTCAATGATGTTTGGGAAGTGGTACCTAGGCCTCAGGATAGATCAGTGGTAGGTTCGAGATGGATCTACAAGGTCAAATATGCTGCTGACGGCAGTGTGGAGAAATACAAAGCCAGGTTCGTGGCTAAGGAGTATGCTCAGAAGGAAGGAATAGACTATGAAGAAACCTTCGCCCCAGTAGCCAGGTATACTTCTATTAGGACTGTGATATCTCCTACAGTGCAGATGGGGTGGGTGATTCATCAGATGGACATCAAGACAACATTCTTGAACGAGGTAATAGAAGAGGAAGTATACATCGAACAACCGAAATGTTTTGAAACACATGAGAGGAAATCTCATGTATGCAGATTAAAGAAAGGCTTGTATGGGCTAAAACAAGAACCTAGGGCATGATATGGTCGAATTGATGGCTCCTTGCAGAAGATGGGGTTTGTCAAGTGACACATATGTGGATATATGTGGATGATCTCTTCCTGACAGGATCATCCGGGCTCATCAAAGACTACAAAAAGAACCTAGCCACAAAATTCGACATGAAGGATTTGGGACAAATGCATTATTTTCTAGGGTTGGAAGTTTGGCAGTAAAGGGGTGAGATAATCCTAGGACAAGAGAGATATGCTACAAAAATCCTGAAGAGATTCAGTATGCAGGACTGTAGACCTATGGCTACTCCAATAATCACCAACTGGAAGAAAATTGACGCATCAGAAGATAAAGATGTTGATCCCACCTTGTACAGGCAGCGTATAGGGTCTCTGATGTATCTAGTCAATACGAAGCCAGACATTTGTTACATTGTCAACACTCTCAGTCAGTTCATGATAGAACCTAAGAGGGCGCACATGTTCTCAGGTATATACAAGGAACAGTTGAGCAAAGACTATTGTACACCAGAGGCAATGACATTAGGCTGAGTGGGTTCACTCACGCAGATTGGGTTGGAAGTTCAGTAGATCGGAAAAGTATAATTGGGTATTTTTCAACCTTGGATCAGGAATGACCTCCTGGTGCAGTAGGAAACAAAAATTTGTGGCTTTGAGCTCAGCTGAAGAAGAATATATGGCAGCTAGCACAACTTTGTGCGAAGACATATTGTTTAGTAAATTGCTTGTGAATCTATTTAGGAGAAGGATGGAAGCGAGTAGGATCATGTATGATAATCAGAGTTGCATCAGGCTCTCGGAGAATCCAGTATTTCATAATCGGACAAAGCACATTGATATCAGGTGTCACTTTGTCAGAGACAGTGTTCAACGAAGGGCAATACAGTTGAGGTACACTCCTACTGGAGAACAAGTGGCAGACATCCTCACCAAGGCTGTAGGGAGAACAAAGTTTGTTCATTTCAGGGATAAGATGGGGATCGTAAAGAATCCATTTCAATAATGGATAAGTATCAGAAGTTGTAGTGCAGCAATTAGTAGTGGCAGTGCTATGGACAGTGTGATGCGGAAGGTTGAGAGGGAGCTATAGTACAGGGCGCAACAGTATAGGAGATGTGAGGCATCAAGCCAAGCATCAGTAAAGGTACCGAGGCGGAAGATCAATATGATGTTTCTATAGTGAAACATTACTAGAGCACATTCCTTGCTAAGAGGGAGTGTTTAATTTTTGGTAGCATCGGATACGCTTTAGCCTTGAAATTTGGAGAAGAGGCTAAGGCACATGAGATCTCCAAGACCCAAAAATCATTTTGGGAAATTCCATCCGGATGAGGAGTTATAAAAATAATTAATATTTTTAATGGTTCCTAAGTCTAAACTTAGGAAAATAAAAATATTAATGGGTATTAATGAAGATAAGGATGAGAAGCTTCTAAGAGACGAGGATCAAGTCTGTTTTAATCTTAGCCTTTGCTTAGGGACTTAATCTCGGCCATTGATTCATCAACAGGAAAAGTATAAGAGGAGACTTGAGGGTCATTTGGAGACACACTAACAGATACTCACTATCTCAAGGAAATTCGATTCTCAAGGAAGAGGAGATCGATTTCAGAGGGAGTTTCATTGTGGAGGAAGAGGAGGGCTATAGCAGAAAGCAGTGATCGAGGAGCAGGTGATGTAGGGGCAGTGGAAGACAACGCAGAAAGAGATACGTAGAGCCTACAGACGTTGATGCACAAGGACGCAGAGCCACTGAGAGCCACACAAGGTCAATCAGAGTGACGCAGGGGTGATGCAGAAGTGGGAGCAGGGTCTCCAAAGTGTCAGATGGTCTCAGAGGGAAAATCTGAGGTGTTTTCTTTCAGTGTCTCTGTAAAATCATTCCTTGGAAAAGCAATTGCTGCTGAAGGTTAATAAAACCCTCATCTGCTACACTGGTTTTCCCGCATTGGCTTTTTCCGAAGACAATTGTCTAAAAATAACTGTGTCGATGTGATTGATTCTTGTGCATGTATTTTTTCTCTGGGTAATTGTGTGATAAATGTAGTAGAATTTATTTTAATATTTGCTAAAGGAATTTCGTAAATAACTTATTGAGAATAATAAGTAGGTGAAATAAATCAGTTTCTGCAGTAATAGAATTTCAGTTTGGAAATTTTCACATTGGAAGCTTGCCAATGGTTGGGAGGAGAGTTTTGAGCCCTGCCCCAATGACATTCTGAGGAAATTGATTAAATGATAACCTATCACATGCACGGATTATAAACTGGCAGGTGTTTCCCAATCTGCGTGATAGACCTCTGACAATGCAGTATAATGAGGTATTGTAGTCTTGCACAATGCTGTATTCTTAGATACTGTAATTGCTCATGTACAAAACTTGTTTCTCCAAACTGAATTGGACGAGAAGGTTCCTAGAAAATATGAGGCAGGGTTCTAGGTCTCCTCATGATAATCTGAAATTTGACAGTCCTTATAACTGTTATCCATGAAATTCATAAGTGGAGAGCTAGCCTTCCAAGGACACCTAGGGCAACACGGTTGACTTTTGCACAACCTGAACCTACTACATAAGTCTTACCATAATTCAGTTCTTGGTGTATCTTTGCACATGCTTGTTGAATGTTATTGCATGAAATAGGGCATAACACTGTTCCTAGTAAAGCAAGTTGAGCATATTAAGGCTCCGTGATCAAGAGTTGTTCTGTCCCTGAGCTCGGAAGTCATTGCTATCAACTCCAGCATTTAAAGTTATACGCTCCATCTATGACAGTCACATGAACCAGTGACTGTATGAGATGTAAAATAAAAGCTAGCAATGGTAAAACATTTCCATAGGTTCTAATTGTGTTGACAGAATTTTGAGCATGATATAATTATATTTCTAAGTAATATATTAGACCTAATGTTGGGCAGTATGTAGTGCTTTCATTCTTTTGGCATACTGTCTTGTATTACCAGATTTAGGGATAGGCGTAGAACCATTAATTTCCTGGATACATACTATGATATGGGGCCATTAAACGGCACTGCAACAGCAAACTGGTCACCACGGAATTGACACTAAAGTGTAACAATTGGCAATCTGGTTAATGATCCGTCCAAATTCCGTTAATGCAATGAAAACAGACTTACATAAACCCATTAATACATTGGAAACAGACTTACATAACCCCATTAATAAATTGAAAACAGTCTTACATTCTGCTCTACAGGTGTGGTAAATCGACACATAGATATCAATTTTTGGTATGGCATCTATGGTAGTGGGAATTTGAAATAGTCATGAGTGTAATGATGCCTTTGTCTTATGGTCATCCAAGTATATTACATAAGAAGAAAAGCATGAATAAGTAGTATGTAATGGAATGCTATTTCTTGTACACACTATGATTTATCATAGGGAGATCCCTGGTGGTTCCTCATATAAGTAATGTTGTAGCACTTCTTCTACGTCTCTTAATGACTCTGCAGCGGCTATCACCCACCTTTACTTCTTGTTCTGGACACTATATCCATTCCTTGTTAGGCATGATGTTTTGTGTGGTCTTGATATGCAATTACAAGGTGTTAGAGTTCATATTCATTGCAGGACAGAACATAATATAGCCTAGATTGTGCAGTCCTTAATTCATTACTGAGTAGGTTGTGTTGGAATGATAGCATGCCGCTTTATGTATGTGTAATTATGGAACCTTGTATGCTATGGAACCTTGGCTTGCCAACGATGCATACCAACATCCATTTCTGCGCTTATGCTTGTGAAAAGATCACCACAGATTTGACAACCTTATGACACACTTGGTGGTTAAGAATCAACCCACCGCCCTAGCATTTTGATTTGGGGTAGCATCGGATGTGCTCTAGCCACGAAAATTGGTGGAGAGGCTAAGGCACATGAGATATCCAATACCCAGAAAGGGTTTGGGCAGATTCTAAACAGTTTCGGAGATATTAAAATAATTAATATTTTTAATAGAGTCCCTAAGTCTAAACTTAGGGAAAATAAAATATTAATGTGAATTAATATAAAACAATGTTAGAATGGTCCAAAAGACATGGATCAAGCCAGATTTAATCTTAGCCATTGATTGGGGACTTAATCTCGACCGATGATTTGTCAACAAGAAAATTATAAGAGGAGGCTTGAAGGTCACTTGGAGAACACACCAAGAGATCAAGATTTCGACTTTTTGGGGCTGGGTTTGCTGAGAGAGTTGAGATAGTGATCAGAGTTGCAGCTGAGGGGTAGAGAATATAGAAGCAAAGAGGCAGAGATAGCACCGAGAGGATCAGCGCAGTAGCCGGAGAGAGGGAAGCAGAAGCAACCAAGGGTTCATGTAGAGCCAGTTAGGGCTCACGCAGACGCAGCGAGGAGCTGCGCAGTGCCTCAGAGGGCCACTGTGGGTAACGCAGAGGGCCAGAGGTTGACGCAAGCCAAGCTAGAGTGATGTTGGGCTAACGTTGGGCTAGAGAGAGGCTGATGTTGGGGTTTCGTGGGGCAGATTGGAGCTGTGGAGCTGTCAGAGTGTTTATCTGGGGTTTTAGCCGGAATATCTGCTTCCGAGTAGAGAGGTGCTACTGCAAAGATTTTTCTCTGTTGGGTGAGATGAATTTGGCACCCAGATTGTATTATGAAACTGCTTAATAAATCAAACCCTCAGATAGCTGCACCGGTTTTCCCACATTGGGTTTTTCCGGGGACATTAGTCCCAAAACAACGGTGTCACTTGTGTGCTTGTTTCTATTTCCTTCAGTTGATGATTTGTAATGTGTTGAGCATGTACTTGTATTTATTTCTAGTATTTACATGGTAAATAACTTGTTAATTAACAGTACAAGTAGGTAGGAATAAATCAGTAAAGTGCATGAAGGGTTCTAACGTGTCAGACTTAGAAATTCCAACATGGTATCGGAACATGGTTGCAAATCACAAGAGAACTAAGGACATTAGCCGAGTAGAGCAGCAGCAGCAAAAAACAATTGTCCCAAGTGACAGAAGCTGTTCCTAGCAAGGTACCAACAAGGAAGGAGTGACACAGTGTCTGTGTCATCAAGCTTGAGCCAGGAAGAGGCAGCGCAGAGGCTGAGGGAGGCCAAAACAGGCTCACACAGAGGCAAGGAGAGCTAACACAGTTGGTTGAGGAAGCTGAATTGCCGGTGTCGAGATTGCGCAGAGCTTAGAGCTCTAACCTTCAGTTTGCTAGGGTTTAGGAGGCTACGGGTAAGTTGCAAAGTGGAGCTGGTGGGGTACTGTAGTCAAAGCAATACCTAACAAGACAAGGCCAAGGAGGAGGGAGTTGCTACCGAGGATTTCTAGCCAAGAAATCGAGATTAGTGGTGCAGTTGCACTAGCGATTAGAGTGGGGGCATCTCGACATTGGCAGAAGGGTTTCTAGGAGGGAAATTGAGGCTAGAAGGGAGTCACACCATGAACTTCCAGGAGGGAAGTAGAGTAGTGAGATGGTAATGAACAAGGTAAGAGACCAGGACAGACTTGACAGAGCCTCAAACTTTGTAGTCTGGATGGCCAGAATCTTATCCGTTCTAGACATGAATCATGTCAAGCACTTCGCTTTGAGGACGATAGCTATCCTAGTTGACCCAACTGATAACGACAAGTACGAGGCGGCAATGGCGAGGGTCAAGAGCATCATTCTTGAGGGGGTCAAGGATCGTGTAGTACCACATATTGCCGAGAAGGAAACGACAAATGAGATGTGGGAGGCCCTAAATAAAATGTACAAGCATACTTCTATGCAGAGAAGGATGTTACTAGAAAATCGGTTGCGATCATACTAGATGCAGAAGGGAGAACAGATCAACCCCTTCCTCAGTCGATTGAAGGAGGTCCGGGATCAACGACTTTCATAGGGGCCATGCCGGATCAAGAATTGATGATGAGAACAACCCTGAACGCAGTCTCAGAAGGCTGGGAGGTGTTTTTCCAGAGCATATTGGGCAAGGCGACCCTTCCAGATTGGGAGGAAATTTGAGCCGCTTTTCGCCAAGAAGAGATCAGAAGGTTAAGCAAGGCAGGAAGCAGCGGCAAGGGGATCATAATCAAGGAGCAAGGAGGTGGATGCTGTTCTAGCATCTGAGGGAAGCAGGAGAAATGGAAGAAGAAGGACTTATCAAAGGTCAAATGCTTCCACTATGGGGAGCTAGGTCATTATGCGACCCAGTGTCCAAGGAAGAAGAGCAAGGGAGAGGCCTCCGAGACCAAGGTTGCGCTAGCAAGGGCAGAGAAGGAAGTGGAGACAAATGATGACTGTGCCATCAATGCTCACACACCACTTGAGCGAAACTGGGGAGACATCGAGCTATAGTCAGACGGACTACAGGAGATGAGGGGCAGGATTCTCGAGGTACCCAACCTCTTGGATTAGACCTTGCTACGGGAGCCTCGAAGAGGAGTAGCAGTACTGGCAGATGTGGATGGAGCGACAAAGGGAGCTACAGTGCAGGATTCCCAAGATAGCGTGAGGCAGCAATGCGAGAAGCACGAAAGTGTTACACTAGTGCAAGATGGCACAGAGAGGTGTGCAACAGTGCGAGATGTAGGGAGTTGATGCAGCAGCGCAACGGTCAGAGAGGGAGCACTTATCAGCGATAGAGGGAGCTTCAACATCAAGAGTGTTTCTAGCCTGATGGAGATGTCAGAGTTGGGAGATAAGTTACTTACTTCTTAGTAACTGGGTTGCAGTGCAACAGTTAGCAGTGGTCGTGCTATCGGCAACACGATGTAGCATGATGAGAGGGGTTGCAGTGTAGATGCAACAGTGGCAGTGGCAGGGCCATGGGCAGCAACACAGATGCAAAGGGAGTTGAGTACAGATGCAATAGTGGAAGTGGTAGGGCGATGGGTGTCAGTACAAGATGCAGCAGTGCAAAGGATGTTGGGCAGCAGGCCTAGCATCAGTAGAGGGACCGATGTCGGATGATCATGGTGATACTCAGTGAGGAGTATTTCTAGAGCATAGTCCTCGCTAAAAGGGAGTGTTGATTTGGGGTAGCATCAAATGTGCTCTGGCCATGAAAATTGGTGGAGAGACTAAGGCACATGAGATCTCTAATACCCAAAAAGGTTTTGGTAAGATTCTAAACAGTTTGGGAGATATTAAAATAATTAATATTCTTAATGGAGTCCCTAAGTCTAAACTTGGGGAAAATAAAATATGAATGTGAATTAATATAAAATTGTGTTAGAACTTAGAATGGTCCAAAAGACATGGATCAAGCCAGATCTAATCTTAGCCGTTGATTAGGGACTTAATCTCAACCGTTGATTTGTCAATGGAAAAGTATAAGAGGAGGCTTGAGGGTCACTTGGAGAACACACCAAGAGATGAAGATTTCGACTTTCTGGGGCTAGGTTTGCTGAGAAAGTTGAGAGAGTGATCAGAGTTGCAGCTGAGGTGCAGTTAATACAGAAGTAGAGAGGCAGAGATAGCACAAGGAGGATCAACACAATAGCCGGAGAGAGGGACGTAGAAGTAGCCAAGGGTTCACGCAGAGCCGACCAAGGCTCACACAAAGCCAGCCAGGAGCTGCGCAGTACCTCAAAGGTTCAACGTGGGTGATGCAAAGGGCCAGAGCGCTGACGCAGTGCCTCTAAAGGCTAACGCAGGCCAAGCCAGAGTGACATTGGGATAACACTGGGCTAGAGAGAGGCTAACACAGTGCCTAGAGGCCACGGTTGGGGTTTCGTGGGGTAGATTGGAGCTGTGGAGCTGCCGGAGTGTTTATCCGAGGATTCAACCAAAATATCTGCTTCTGAGTAAAGAGGTGCTACTGCTGATATTTTTCTCTGTTGGGTGATTTGGCACCGAGATTGTATTCTAAAACTGCTTAATAAATCAAACCCTTAGATAGCTGCACCGATTTTCTCACATTGGGTTTTTCCGAGGACATTAGTCCAAAAACAACAATGTCACTTGTGTGCTTGTTTCTATTTCCTTCAATTGATTATTTGTAATGTGTTGAGTATTTACTTGTATTTATTTCTAGTATTTACATGATAAATAGCATGTTAAATTTTAATTAACAGAACAAGTAGGTAGGAATAAATCAATAAAGTGCATGAAGGGTTTCTAACGTGTCAGACTTAGAAATTCCAACATAGCACACGAAATTCTATCTGTGTACACTCTCACTTATAGTTTAGCTACACACTAATAGCGATTAAATATTGAGATTTGCCTACAACCTTTGTTGGGTGTACGCCATTATGAAGACTGAAGATGCTGGTATGCAGATTTCAGATTGGTTAGATTGATATTTCTGAATCCAGATTCTACAGGATCTACCTGCAAGTCCTTGCTTGAGGTTTGTAAATTTCACACTTGTTGAAGTTAGAAATTTAGCCCGACAAACTAGTATGAAGTTTACAATTCTTCAATATGTCTGCAACCTTTGTTTGGTTTTGATACATTAGAAATAGACCTAGCCAATAAATTATTCTGAGAAAAGAGATCCCTATATGGAATCATGTGCATGCTCAGGGAACCCAAGAGTATCGAGAACCCTGCATAGTTGTCCATGTACAATATTTTGAGGTTGAGAAAACTAAATGTTAAACACGTCCCGAGGATGTGATGTAATGGTTAAGTGGGAAATTTTGGCCCCACAGGTCTTATGGTCCAATCCCAGGCAAGGCTACATATGCCTGAGCATTGCTCTAGGCAACATTTCCTCGGTTGAAAATATAATATATATATATATATATAATATATATATATACAATAAAAACCAAATCAATGATGAATGATAGGGTTTTGTTACTTGTGACAACATGAAGGGTTGAAGATTGTTGGGTTGAAAATAACATCGTCCAATTTTGTGAGAACAACATCCAATTGAATTACCAGTCAAAATCATGCCAAAATCTAAAATTTATGAAGGTTATTTCCAATTATTGACCAAGTCCAAGTTTTATTGGGGTCATCCATCAATTTATGGAAAGGGGTTGTGAGCAAATCTAGATAAAAAGCCAAAACTACCAAGGATTAATCTATCAAAGCCAAAATTACAGGGACAACAGGAAGTCGAGGTTGTCGACACAACATTCCATTGAGGCAAAATTTCTCGAAGTCGGGGAATCATGTCACCAGTCAAACTTATTCAAAGTTTGGTGCCATGTAGAGCTTGTAAGACAGTCGTAGGTGAGTCTCACCCTTGCACAAGGAACGACATTTCCATATAGTCATTGCCCAGTCACAGAGAGAGCCTGTGGATGATCACATTTCCATGGTACGAGTTTGGCATCTGTGACATGTTGAGAAATCTAGGGCATTAGCATTAGGTGATTTCTCTTCCATTAGTGACTGCTTGTGAATGCTTTTTACTTATTTATATTAGGATCTTCTTTATGTTAGATTATTAGTGTTCTTCTTCATCAAACAGTGACCAATGCATGGACATAAATAGACAAGAGACACAACATGTAGGCTATAAGTCAGGGCCAAAACCTCTCTCTCTGAGAGAAAAACCCACACAAATTATTCTTATAGAGATTCCAATTGGCAAATACCAAGACCAAGACCCTTGACCTATTAGCCACTCCAAAACCAAGACACAAGTCCTCTTCTTCTTATCATTATCTTCATCACTACCTTGACAACATTGTTTCCTTCACGAGCCCTTATCACAAAGATAATACAAAGTGTTGCCAACAACAAACTGTTATGTCATCAATAATGCCTTACTTGCACTTGATATAGCACCAAGACAGAAGTACTACAGATCAGCATCTACACTGTGATTATGTCCACTTCTTCACTGAGATTACCGTTACTCTGATCCAAGCTATAGACTTGTTGTCACTGTGATCCGAGCCTTAGACTTGTTGCCACTGTGATCCGAGCTTCTAGAGGGATCTGATTCCCTTCAATTCTTTGTCACCATACTATCTTCGCATAAGTTACAGCCCATCCGAAAATACAGTGAAACTATTTTGTGGAGATTTGAATTGTCTTGCTTCCTTATCCACCGAGAATCTCAAAGGTATGCAAAGTTTGAATTGTTCTTGCTTGTATGTATATCTCAGAGGAATCCGCACTTCTTATTGTAATCTACCATCCAAAAATCACAGAAGAATCTGAACTATATTCACTGTTCATCATCACTAAAAACTCAGATAAGATATCTGAATTTTGTGTCTCTATGAACTAGGTCGAGCTTGCTATTTATAGTGGTATGTCCAACCTATTGAGCCGACATGTACTTACAAATAGAAGTGTCTCCAAAGTTGAGACGACATGAGATTCTTATGGATATTGAGGCCGACATCAAGAGGTGAATTAGTGCTTTTCGTTGTAGGGCTATCTAGACACTTTATAGGCTCATATACATTGTTATATCCCCAAGAAGGTTTCTTCATACATGACAGACTCTTTGACTTTTAATGACCAACCCTAAGACTCTCAGTGGGAGCCATCTAAAATAAAATCACCTGCTCATGAAACCCATGAAGCAAGGCTTACAAAAATGATTATATTTTCTTTATTACATTATTTACAAAAGTCACAATTACATGTCATTATGAAGACTGAACCTAGTTACACTTTTCCACAGTCCCTCTTAACTAGGTAGGTATTCATAATGGTATTTGGTCATTCTCAATCTGAAGAATTTCTCATAAGAAGAATTGGATTGGTAACCCATCTGTCTAGCATCATATCAACCAGCATTGTCACACAACAAGGCCTTGACTAACAAATCTATCCACATGATCATAGCACAATGCTAGCATGACCAATGATTCGTAGACACCATAATCATTGTCTCAAGGTACATACTCCATGTGGGTGTTCATAGAGTATGACCTTCGTTGGACTATTCTTATCTTAGATAGCCAGTCCTCAAAGAATATCGTCCCATGACTCCTCTTATCTTGGATGCCCTATCTCATCCTCAAAGAGTATTGGATGCCATATGATTACCCAATCCTCCATTTTGTCTTCCTAGGTGAAGACCAGAATGATGTGTCTATCTCTCCCTCTCAATTAGGGAGGAAAAATCAATTCCAATAATGAAATGTACTCATTCCTACATAAGAAATTTACCTAAGCTCCCTCTTGGCTTAGGAATTTCCAAGTTTCTCCCAATTAAGAAACTTGTTGCTAGACTCCCTCTTAATTACGGACTTGCAACAGCTCCTCAACCAGCTGCTTGAAGAGCTCCTTCCTTCGATGTCATGAATTTCTTTGTTCAAGAGTCTTCATCTTTTGTGGCTTCTTTCATAGGGCACAGACCATCCATCACTTTCATCCATGAGTCATTCATGTCATCATTCCTTTCATTAGAAACTGATCCGTCAGTCTTCATCTGGCCTTGCTTCATCTCATGCTACTTTCTTCATGCCATATTTTCAAAAGGATCTTACTCTATATGGTCCTTTTAGAAGTCATCCACAGTTCTTCCCTTTGGCAGTCCTACATAAGCCCATCCAGATATTGTTTCAAAAATAATAAATGAACACTTAAATCAAAGTTACCTTTGTGATGGTCTTTCATCATGAAATCTTCCTGTAGGTATCATCATCCTGCATACATGTTGACACATCTCCCAAGGATATCCATTGTCAAGGGTCTCCATCTTTTTCAGACTTCCATCAGAGTCTTCATATCTTTTCAGGAGATTGCCTGGTCAAATATTTCTTAGTCTTCTTGATGTTGATTTCCTTTATCGTGGTTGCGTATCTCATGATTTCTTCCTTCCTTTCTTCACACATTTCATTCCTAGGAGCTTCCAATCAAAGTTCCTTAATTGTAGTCAACCACCTCATACTTCATTTGAGGACATATTATGTTGATTTCATCTATTGTGACTTATGCCTTCCTGTATCCTTTCAGAGGAGGAGATCCTTTTCTCTTGATTATTCTTCTCAAGATAGAAGTAGTGATCCATGTTACCTGCAACCATACGACATGACATTATAATTTTAAATACAAGCATACATAGCTCATTTACCTTTAGGTCATCTAGGCTTCCTTGATTGAAAAGATCTTCAACCCATTTATCTGCTACATCTCTTATGTCATCATACCATCATCCCATGAACTTCACAAGTTGGAGTTCCTGATGAAACACTTCCTTCCTCTCTAGATCAGTGAACCCTCCCATGAGGATTCTGTTAGAGAATCTTGAGGATCTTGTATATCCCTATTTGGCAGATGTTTCCTTTTTGACTTGATGTGTGATGAGCCTTGTCCTAGATGACTTCTTCCTTTCCTTAAGTTTTCAATGAGGTTCCCAAGAATTATATCCTTCGTATTTGACTGCCATGGATTTTGTTCTAGACATCCTTCTTGTTTCCTATGCTGATGTCACAAGCTCTTGTTTCTAATGCTTCCATGATGCCACAATGCATATTATTATTTATTTTAGCCATATCCTATAAAATATTTAGGAGATATGACAAGACCTTTTGTGAGGGAAACTATCTCAGCATAGTAGAGATCTCTTACTTACTCTTTTCTTGGACTTCTCTACGGCTCCACTTCTTTAGTGATATGGGCTTCTTCTCTTCCTCTTTTGATATTGTATCTTTAGGACAATCTTTTCTGTAATGTCCATAATTTTATATCCATAGCATTGAATCTCAGTTATGCCTTTCTTCCTTTTTCCGAGGAACAATTTTCCAAACTTCCCTTTCTTTCCTGCAAATGTTTGAGTCCTTTAACCTTCAACACTTTCGCCCCCAACTTGTCTTCTATATTGCATAGACATCACAAGTTGTCGAATGAGGTAACTTTCTTATCCTCGTGGACATTTGTTACCTTGTTCATCAGATAATTCATTTAGAACAATGATGATCATCTTCTTGTCGTTTCTCCCAGATCTCGCAGTTGAGATCTTATGAAGATATCCCTTAATTCTTTGATACCTTCAATTTTGTGTAGATCAGATATAAGCCATGTGACCTTGTTTATTGCATCTTCAAAGAATAGTCATACGAGCTTATCATATACATCTCTTTGTTGTCTCCAATATTGCTATATGAATGGATCTTTCATAAGAATCCCTTTCCATGATTTCAGAGGAGACCTTTTCCATTGATGTTATCAATGACTTCACTTTCTTTGAGGACTATGTCTATCCTCCTTTTTCATGCAAGGAATTTTGATGACCCAACCAGCTTATAGATCTCCTTGCAAAACAAAGTCATTTTACTGAATTTGATTAAAGAGTGAAATATACTTACTTGACAAGTGAAGATTAAATCTTCCTCTTGATCACTTTGATGTATTAGTGTTCCCTTTTGGATGATCTTCTTCCAAATGAAAAAACCTTTCTTCAATAAAGAAGACAATGCCTTTTGATCTAGCTCCTTTTGATGAAGGTGATTGATGAGGATTTCTTTGCTGCTTCCTTGGATGATCTTCTTCAAGGGCAAGGAGAGGATCCTTGCTTCAATGAGAGGGAACTTACCTCATAGATTTGAAGATGATGAATAATGCCTTCTTGATTTCAAGATACTTCAACTAATTTGGTAGTGAATGAATGCAGATCAAAATTGCTTCTAGGGTTTCGACTTTCTTCAAGATGATGTGATATTCATCTTTAAAGTCCTTCGAGCTACCTTGCTTTGTAGATAACTTGATGAGGGATTTTGTGGTCTTTTAATGATGACTAGAGGATCCAAAACTTTTGTTGTTGTAGACCACTTCTTCGATCTAGGGTTTTATTCTTCAATGTAGATCTTAATCTTTGAGTTGCTTATATGCCTTTCTTGAAACTCGAACCTTGAGTGTCTCTTTGATTAGATGCCCTTCCTTTGACTTCAACACCTTAGCTCCAATACCATGTTGAGAAATATAGGGCATTAGCATTAGGTGATTTCTCTTCCATTCGTGAATACTCGTGAATGCTTTTTACTTGTTTAGATTAGGATCTTCTTCATATTAGATTATTAGTGTTCTTCTTCATCAAACAGTAACCAATGCATGAACATAAATAAACAAGAGACACAACATGTAGGCTATAAACCAAGGCCAAAACCTCTCACTCTTTGAGAGGAAAACCTGCACAAATTCTTCTTATAGAGATTCCAATTGACGAATACCAAGACCAAGACCCTTGACATATTAGCCACTCCAAGACCAAGACACAAGTCCTCTTCTTCTTATCATTATCTTCATCGCTGCCTTGCCAACACTGTTTCCTTCACGAGCCCTTATCACAGAGATAATCCAATAGTGTTACCAACAACAAACTGTTATGTTATTAATAATGCCTTACTTGGACTTGATATAGCACAAAGACAGAAGTACTACAGATCAACATCTATACTGTGATTATGTCCACTTCTTCACTGAGATTACTGTTACTTTGATCCGAGCTATAGTCTTGTTGTCACTATGATTTGTGCTTAGACTTTTTTCCACTGTGATACGAGCTTCTTGAGGGATCTGATTCCCTTCAATGCTTTGTAACCATACTCTCTTCTCATAAGTTACAGCCCATCCGAAAATACAGTGAAACTATTCTATGGAGATCTGAATTGTCTTGTTGCCTTATCCACCGAGAATCTCAGAGGTATGCGAAGTCTAAACTGTTCTTGCTTGTATGTATATCTCAGAGGAATCCGCACTTCTTACTATAATCTACCATCCAAAAATCACAGAAGAATGCAAACTATATTCATTGTCCATCATCACTAAAAAATTCCGAGAAGATATTTGAATTCTTTGTCTCTGTGAACTAGGCTGAGGTTGCTATTTATAGTGGTATGTCCGACCTATTGAGCCGACATGTACTTACGAATAGAAGTGTCTCCAAAGCTGAGCCGACATGAGATTCTTATGCATATTGAGGCCGACATCAAGAGGTGAATTAGTGTTTGTCGTTGGAGGGCTATCTAGACACTTTATAGACTCATATACATTGTTATATCCCCAAGAAGGGTTCTTCATACATGACACAAACTCTTTGACTTTTAATGACCAATCCTAAGGCTCTCAATGGGATCCATCTAAAATAAAATCACTTGTTCATGAAACCCATGAAGAAAGGCTTAAAAAAATAATTTTTCTTTCATTACATCATTTACAAAAGTCACAATTACATGTCATTATGAAGACCAAATCTAGTTACACTTTTCAACACAATAGAACGAGTTGAATCAATTGGAGCCTTCAGCAAGCGAATTGGTGCACAAAGATCAGACTAATCGTGGTGGAATCAATTGCAATACTTCCGTGGGGAGTCGCCACATATTAAGACACACCCGTTTGAACTAAGGATCACATTCATTCGGCTGCAGGAGTCAAGTCAACATGTGGCCATCTACATGCATGCAGTGGCTTATTAGGCTCGTATTTTTATAGTATAAGCTAGGCATACTTGTTTATTGCAAGACTAAGAAAACTACAAACAATTAATGTGTCCGCCTGCATTCACGAGCAAAAAATTATTGCTTCAAGAAACCATCCCTGTAGATCACGCTGGCACTTGGAACATGTACACTTCCTCGGAAAGAATTATCATACGTTCTAAGGTTGATCGAATGGTTGTATTGCAGTTTGGATTGACATCAAGGAAATGATCGTGGTTTCTAGAGCAATCGCTAAGGCAAAAACAAAATGAGTATAGTTGCATTCACCAAGGTTGTACATGAGATTAGCTTGAAGACTGAACTGCAACCCAAATTTTGGGCAGCGTCAAAGATGTTGATATATTATGGTTTCACGTGAGATGTGTGTATCATGGTCTGATTGCATAGGATACAAAACTGTGTTCATTGCTCAATCGCCATCATTTGGGCACGAGGATTAAGTGACTACATCATAACGAAGACCAAAGTGAAGAAAGTCGACATAATTGTTGAATCACACAAAGAGGAGCGTTCCAAATCTTGTCGGGGCATGGACATAAAGTGATCGTTATCTTGATTATGACTATGTGTTCTTTTGGCTCCCAAGAACAAAACTACTGAGTACAAAGAATGTTGTATGACAAGGTTTGATGGGGCTATGTCATTTTATGTCATATGTTGCTCAAATACTTGTATTCTGATATTAAAAATTAGACCAGTAGAGACCACAACATTAATGATCAGTGTCAACTGATGTTTTTGATAATTTGTTGTATGTATCGCCTAAGTTTTACAGCAGGAAGCCACTAGTAAATTGTGAAGACCTTGTCATACATTGCACAAACTTTGTATGGCTCACACAGGATGAGAGGTCTAGAGTGAATGCTAAGTGAACATGTCTTGATCCATAAGTCGGTTGGGCCTAACGTTTGAAAAGACAGATATATTTTCACTATTGGGCATTAGAGAGTTTGAGTCTCAGCATAAGGATTGTATGCTTTGGTCACATGCTATGGTATTGTTTGAGTCTTGTATCATCTATTCTACTAGGGTTTAATTTTATTGATGAGCATGCTCTGTATCTTGTGTTGGAAGAGTTTGTCAATCATAGTCATATAAAAACAGCTTGATATACTTGCCATCATTGAACAAAAACATGGATCAAACTTTCATAAATTTCCTTTATAGCAGCAAAAATAAATAGATCCTTGTCCAAGGGAATACTTTCTATGCTACAACAAGATTAGACACAGGAAGAACATAAGTTGGAGCCCAAAATTTACGCACTTCAGATAGATTTGAGATTCATGGGGTTTTCAATATAAGCCCTTCTCAAACTAGAAGAAATTGTTTCACGCCTTTCCAAAGTGGATAAGTCAAATGGGAGAAGCTTGATTTGGGCTCTAAAACTAGCCATGTTTGCCTTAGTACAACACAAGTATTTGGAGCACCCATTTATAGGAGTCAAACATCCAGTTGTCTCTTGTTTCAATAGTATCATGATGCTAACTGCACCTGTACCCCCTTACAGTGATGACATTATGAGGAGAGTCTTCAGACTAATAGTGGAGACCTTTCGGGATTTGGATAATAGTGAGGGCCCTACTTTTGGGACGGTGCTAGAGATTCTAGAAGTCATGGAGTGTGGTGACTTGATCCTGCAGATGTTCCAATGCTTCTTCAACATTAGGAAACATCATCCTGACATAGTCATAATACACATATAGTCCATTTTGTCCTCATGTATGGGAAGCCATGAAGCCATTTGCGGGAGGTTGCAGTCTAAATAGATGGTCGTTTGGAGGGAGGAACAGTTGAATTCAACTGTTTCTTATGAACTAGCCAAAAGTTTGGTTGAACAAAACATTGGGTTGTTCAAGAGATGATTGACCCAGGAGGAGTTGCGGTGGATTTGTGGTGACCAAACAAGCAACAAGAATGAAGTGAGGAGGAAGGGTCTTTGCTTCATTTTCAAGGAACCTTGGGGACCTGATCACTCATGCTTGAGTGACACTGAGGAGATAACATGGGTAGATAAGAAGGAGATTCGTTGTGACCTTCAAGTTGAGGATTCTTCTTCTATGGTTGAGTCCATGGGTTTTTATGAGGATAACCCTAAGGAGTGTGAGAAATCATGGGGAATTGATGACAACAACTCAAATTTGCAACCATGTTTGGTGGAGAAGATTGATGAGTAGTAGATTGTTCCCATTCAACATGAGCAACACATAGTGGAACACAATGTGCATGATGGGCGATCTTTGGAGAGTCAGCTAGTGGCTCATGTTGAGCCCATGATAGAGGAGAATGAGTAGTCATCCTTGGGGCCTGCCATTGATGAGGAGTGGGCAAATGTACATATAACCATCATGGTGATAGTATTTTCATTTGCAAACACTTTTCATCATGAGGTGTTGGAGCCTTACATGGTAGTTTTACAAGAGGTTAGTAGACTGGAGGAGCATGGAGTTTTCTGTTAGATGAGGGAGGATCTTTTGGAGATGGTGGTGCATCCATTTTCGGGCCTACCCACTGATGAGGCGCAGATCGGTGAAGTGTGTGAAATTTCCTAAGTTGAAATCCCTACTGCAACAAATTGATGTTATTTCTCCTACTTGATTAAATCATACAAGTTATTTACTATATTCTATGGTAAATTTCGAAGTAAATACATCTACAGCGTTCACTTAATTATTATATTTGTGAAAACAAAGTGCTAAGAAAGAAAGAACAATGCAACACATAGGACACAGTTATTTTTGGACAAATAGTCCCCAGAAAAACCCAATGCGTGAAAACTGGTGCAGCAACTTTGAGGCTTTTATTTTTATGCAGTAGCAAAATCTAAATACATCACTAAATACCTCACAGGGTTATTCAGTTATAGATAGAAACAATGGCAGAAACTTTGTGAGCTTACCTCACACAATCATTGAGAAATCCTAGTTGATCCAACCCCAAACTGACTGCCTCCCAACTTTTCTGGCTGCCTCTACGCAGTGCCTGCGTCGGCCCAACATCAAGCTCTCTGGGCGTTGCGTCAATCCTTTGGCTGATCGATCTGCTGCCCAAGGAATTTGAACTCTGCCTCCCGATCTCACACCCCGACTCTCGGCTCCTGACTTCTGAAAATCGAATTCCTCTACAAAATTTTTACTTCTCTCTCTCTCCCTTGCGCTAGTTCTACGTGGCCCTTCTGGCCCTGCGTCAGCCTCTGCGTGGAAGCATATGGATCACTTACTGCCTCTCTCTGCTGATGTATCTTTGGCTAAGAATCTCTCTCTCCAGAAGCTGTTATCCCTGCCCCTCAACTACAATACATTTCCTCAATCGATTTCTGAAAATCAATTTTCTCTATCTCCTTCTGTGTTTTCCAAATGACCCTCAAACCCCTTCTTATATCTTCCTATAAGACAACCAACAACCTATATTAAAACATAATCAAATGCTCATATCGTTTTGGCTTGATCCATGGCTTTTTCTAGAAGTTTCACCCCTGATTAGATTAATGCCCATTAATATTTTAATTTTCCTAAGTTTAGATTTAGGAACCCCACTAAAAATATTAATTATTTTAATAAAATCACTTATGGGTGGTGTTGTCACGCAGATTGACACGACAACGCTCAGACCGGGGGCTGTCACTCTGATCCCCGATCCCTCCGTTTAAGCCTGTCTCCCGCGGCTAAGGGGGGTAGACCCTGTGAGATGATGAAGACCAACTGCCAAACAGTTGGTTGGGAGACACGAGACACGATTAAGATAAGCACTAAAATGATTTGATTAGTTAGCAGACTAGTGCCTTGAGAGATTGTTATTAAAATAATTACTTGTTAAATGATATAGAAAAATAAACCGTGACCAGCAATCATTTGTCATCAGCTAAATCACATGACCAAAACGATATCCAGCAACTGAAAACTTCGAAAAGATAAATGCTTAAAACCACCACGAGAATCGTAAATTATTAACGAGATATCAATTTCGTGTCTTGACTTTGAAAATTTTAGATCTCAGCATGAAAGATAATAATTGAAAACAACTGAATCTGGCAAAACTAATTTTCCACGATGAATTTTTTTATGTCTTTTCAAATTTT
>APFE031607677.1:169360-206408 GCA_000404065.3 Pinus taeda
TTTCGGTTCCCTGGTGTCGGCTTCTTGAGAGCTCCTCAAAGTCGGAAGATTGTTCACCTTGCGGTGAACTTTTCTCCAGGAGTCTTGGAACCCAATGCTTGATGAGGGCATCGATTTTGCACATATACGGCAGTGATTATACTTTCAACCCATAGAAACTTCGGAAGTCTTCAATCATGTAGCATGGCCCGGTCAGCTTCCACAATCGTGCGGTTCTTCCTTTCCACCACACCATTCTGCTCAGGAGTATGTGGTGTAGTAGTCTCCCTCTTAATGCCAACCTCAGGTATGCCTGAGTGAACCAACTGTAATATATCGGAAGTCTTGCTTTGGCTTGAGGGGAATGGTCCCCTTTTGAGCTTTCCTTCGGCACATCCCGAACATACACCTTTCTCTACTTGGAATTCAGGCATCCCTGTTATCATCTGTCTTACATCGGGTAGAGCTTTGTAATGAAGGTGGGCAAACCTTCGATGCCAAACTTCGGACTAAAGAGATGTGTCATAAGACATGACACCTAGCAGACTTCCATCGACCTGATATAATGAATCAACACTAAACCCAAGAGTAAAGGCATCTTTCACATTATTTTTCCATATACGTACCTTGCCATCGTTGAAGGTAACCTTGTATCCTTTGTCTTCCGTTCCCGAGATGGACACTAGGTTATTTTTGAGGTCAGGTGCATTTAATACATCCTGGACTTTCTAGCCTTCTTGAATGGTTGTCCTCTTCCTCGATCCCTAACTCTCCTCTTACCTTTGCTGTTGAATTTGTCATTCCTTTGATTTGCCATCAGAGGGATTTTGATCATCGTCCCGGTGTGAGTCCTTTCTATTGTTTTGACTTCTCCATTTTTCCATTTGATCCAGGCAGTAGCGGATGCATTTGATGGAGGCTCAACAATATTGCCTCTCACATGATCCAACACTCCTTAATTCTCAAGGGTTAGATCAATAGACATCTTCCATCTGTGATAGTTAGCTTCTCATAGAGCTTGTCTTCAGCAGGAAAGAGTGTTGAGGACCCCATAATTCTTTTAGGATAGCCTTGCCAATCTTCTCTTTGATGATGCTCTTGCTCTTGCTCGGGCTTTGTCTTCACCTCACCTCTGATACCATGTTAAGTTATGGTATGTTCTATGCTTGTAACAGTTTACTTCTTTTTCTTATTATATTCCACAGATTAGCAATCACATATATACAAAGTAAAGTGCAGATAGAACATTAAACGATCGACAAAAAACAAGCCAAAACAAGAGACACAAGATGTGGCGGCTAGCTAGGGACAAACCCCACAATGTGTGGGGAAACCCTTTGATCAAATCTTCTTTTATCTTCAATAATTCAGCAGAGAGAAACAGTACAATAAATCTAATTCATGTCAGCAGTAGCAAACCCTAGATCAACAACATCAGCATTAGCGGCTTTATCATCAAACTAGGGCAGACGATATTTCACAAACCGATCATCGGATCAACATGATTCCACCACCAAAAATTGCGGCTTCCAGAGGAGGTTCAGATGAACCTACAACGCAGTTTAGATGAGGAGATCTTCTAGTCCACGTAGGTCAATCTTTACTTCTGCAGTTGCAGCTTCAGTTTCGGCAGCTTCCGGCTTCAAACTAGGGTAGTCGATATCTTGCAAACCGTCCATCGAATTGACTTGATTCCACCACCAAAAGTTGCGGCTTTCAAAGGAGGTTCAGATGAACCTATACTGCAATTCAGATGAGGAGATCTTCTAGTCCACGCAAATCAATCTTTACTTCTGCAGTTGCAGCTTTAGTTTCCGCAGCTTCCTTCAAACTAGCGCAGTGGATATCTTGCAAACCATCCGTCGGATTACCTTGATTCCACCACCAAAAGTTGCGGCTTTCAAAGGAGGTTCAGATGAACCTACAACGCAATTCAGATGAGGAGATCTTCTAGTCCATGTAGGTCAATCTTTACTTTTGTAGTTGCAGCTTCAGTTACAGCAGCTTCCGGCTTCACGTGTGAGAGAGAGACCCATTTCTGCGCAGTAGAGAAGAGACTCATTTCTGCGCAGTAGAGAGAGAGAGATGTGATGAGATGTGTGTGAGCAAATGAGGAAAAGTCCTCTTATATTTATACACAACTTTGGTGTTTGAATAGATGCGACTGTTGGGCTTCTGAGCCTACATGAGTTGTAGGTCGGCTTGATAATAATTCCATAATCAAAATAAATTCATATCTCCATGAATACTTATCGGAATCGGATGATCTTTATATCAATCCTACACCTCTCGACGAGAGGAATCTAATAAAAATATTATCAGCCATGAATAAGATGACCCACATGAAGTTTTGCCCTAGTAGTCAATTTTAACAAAGATCAAGGCTAGTACCTTCTACTACTATTGTCCTCTGACCTGTTGTACCATAGATCAGATCTATAACTATAGATGAAAGGATTATTTTGCCTCTCCCTTCTTTCTTCCTCCAAGCTTCACTTGTCCAAAACAGTTCACTTGTCAAGCTAATGTCCTCAACGCTTGCCTTTAGATAAGATGATATGCTTCCTTGATGTGAACTGTTCAACAACCCTAGCAGTAGACTTGAAGATGTCATTGTTTTCGCATGTGTGAGTGAGCTACTTATTCTTGTAGCCTCCTCCTTGCCTTGCTATGCTTGGAGCTTCCTTCTAAGTGAACAACCAAACTTTTTAGGCCTCAAATCAACCCTTTTCATGAAGACAATCTAGGACTATAATGCAACCCTAATTGTGACTTGTTCCTTCGCACATGTGAGAGGTTTAGGGATCTTCTAGCCCTCCTAAACCTTCGCTTTCCTTGTCACTTCTCTTCAAGTAAATCTTCCCTTCAAATAGCCCCAAGATCAAACTGTTTCCTTGCTAATGAGAGCACATAAGATGATGCCCTAGCCTCGCACGTGTGGACAGATTTCCTGCGGTTATAGATGGCAGAACAAACTTCCTTCTTGTTGATCTCGGCTCCTTGACTTGACCCTTTCTTCACAACCTTAGACAGAATTCTTCGCATAGGAGAGAGACCGAATTGATGTGATGAGAGTGTGTTCGAATGAGGGAGGAGATGCCCTTATTTATAGTCCTCTCAAGGATGACATGACTTGTATTTAGGCCAACTTGCATAATTGATTTAGCCGACATGAATATAATATATTTTTGCCGAAATTACAATTCCTTTTTATCTTCGCTTGGAGGAGAGTTTTACTAGCTATTTGTACTTGAAATTGGAGGAGATATTCCACATGGTTCTGCCCTTGATCTTGGAGATACAAACTATATAATTTACAAGTGTAATTGTTTACATCAATGACACAAACCTATCACCTAGCCTAGAGCTCTTCAATGGGAGCTACTACAAACAAATTTTGAGCATGAAACCCATGACTCAAATTGACAAAATATTTTGCTAGATACAAGATATCTCATTTACATTAGAATGTGTCATTCTGAAAACTGAACCTAGATACACTTTCTTCAACACTCCCTCTTAATTAGGGAGGTATTCATATATACATGGTACTTGGACAATTTTTCAAGTTCACAAAAGAATTCTCATAAGAAGATCGGATTTGCATTCCATCTGTTATAGCATCATTTCAACCAACATTGTTTTCATATAGCAAGGCCTTGACTAATAGCTCTATCTCTCACTTAGATTAGAGCACAATGTTGGCGAGACCAATGACTGATAGACACGCATCATCATTGTCTCTCTTAGGGTCATACCCACACGGGTGTTCTTCGAGTATGCCCTACTAGGACTATTCTCATCTTGGGTTCCCAGCCGTCAAGAATATTGGTCCTCTTGCCCACTCTTGTCTTGGATACCATACCACATCCTCAAAGAGTGTTGGATGCCAGATGATTACACAATCCTCCATTCTTTCTTCCAAACTAAAGACAAAAATGTCGTGTCTAACTCTCCCTCTTAACCAGGGATGATTTCCAAGTTTATCTTTACTCAAAAACTTACTCATGTTCCTTTACTCATAGGAACCTTCCAGAGCTCCCTCTTAAACAGGGACTCTATCATCAGTACTTTATAGGGTCTTCTAGTTGACTGATGATCCAACACCTCGATGTCATCAATTTCTTCATATGTAGGGTTTAGTTATCCATCACTTTCCTCCATCATGTCATTCCTTCTTTCCTGGAAATTATCCTCCTTGGATTTACAAATGGGGCTTCCTTCATAAGGCCATCTATCTCCACCTTTCTTTCAACAGTGATTGCTCTAGATCACAAGGTACATAGTTGTGACACCCTTCACAACTCTTCTTATCATGGCCCTGCATACATTCCCAGACTTATCCCACAAGGTCAGAAACCAAAAACAAATAAGATCTTACCTTTTTGGTGATGGCCTTTTCCAGTGACATCTTCTTGTAGGTATCAACACCCTGCATACATTTTCACACATCTCCCAAAGATATATGGTGTCAAGGGTCTTCATCTTTTCAGACTTCCATTAGAGTCTCCATATCTTTCTGGGATATTTCCTAGGCAAATCTTCCTGATTCTCTAGATGTTGATTGCCTTCATCATGGTTGCATATTTCACAATCTCTACCATCCTCACACCTTCCATTCCTAGGAGCTTTCAATCAGAGTTGCTTAATTGTAGTCAACCACCTCATACTACATATGAGGACATATTATGTTGATGTGAGGAGATCATTTTTCTCTTGATCATGATTGATCCATGTAACCTACAACCATATGACATGATATTATAATATTAAACACAAGTATACATACCTCATTTGTCTTGAATCATACCATGATTCTTGTAGTGGACTTCTTGAGGGATCTTTCACCTGCAACAAAGTTGTCTTGATCCTTACATTTTCTCTTAGCACCATGGTTCTGAATTATATGAACTTTGATTCTTCACAGAGGATATTTTATGTAAAAACTCTTCAAAGATTCGGAGAACCACAATGTTCTCATCTTAGGGTTTCCTACACATAGCAATTTTATTCCTTCCTAGAATCCTTACATAAAGAAATACAACATACTTTAATCATAAACCATTAACAGTATTTCCAAAGGACTCAACATACCTTCATACACCAATTGTTCATCCATGGATGGTACGAAATACATAATCAGTACATCCTTTAAAAAATTTCTTAAACAACGCACAAGAATGTTCATGAATCACAACATGTCACAAAATGCTATGCAACTAAGACCTATGAAAAAAATAGGAGGTGATCTTTTAATCATAGTAAAGACCCTGTGGCTCCTCCTTCTTCGTCTTATTTCCATTGTCTTGTATTTCCTGGTCGACATGAGCTGCGTCATGTTTCCTTTTGCCATTCTTCTTTCGCTTGGGACAATCTCTTCAGTAGTGTCCATATTCGTGGCATTCAAAGCATTGAATCTTTGACATGTCTTTCTTGGGATGTTGTTGGTGACCAGATCTCTCAAACTTTCCAAACTTTGCTTTTCTCTTGAACCTGGCAGCAAATGCTTGCTCCTAGGATCCAACTGCAATATTTTCCTTGGCCTTTAATCTGGCTTCTTCCACTTTGCATATTTCCCATAGATCATTAAGTGAGGATGCCTCCTTTTTAGCCCATATGATGGCTATAAAGTTTCCCCACTCTTCAGGTAGTGCATTCAGCACTATAGTAGTCATCTCTTGATCAAACATGATTTCTCCTCGATCTTGTAATTGATCTCTTATTCAGAAACCCTTATGAAGTATGCAGCTATAACTTCTTCTTTGTTGATCCTCATCTTGTACAGCTCATTCCTTAAAGAGATCCCTTCTCCTGCAGTGCTGACGGAGATAGGTCTATCAATTTGTCATAGATTTCCTTGGTTGTTTCAAGCTTAGCTACATAAGGAATCAAAGAGTTCTTGATAGATTCTATGAGAATCTTTTGAGCTCTAACTTCGTTCTTGTTATACTTAGCCAATTCTTGACTATCCGTATGAACACCAATTTTCTTTTGTACATGTTCCATAACTTTTTGTTCTTTCAAATTGAGGTCAGTTCTCTTCTTCCAAGAAAGGAAGTTGGCAACTCCAACTAACTTATTGCTTTCCTTGCAAGAAGACATCTTTTTCAAGATTAGTTTGCTAAATTAAATAATATACTTACTTGATATGATGATCCTTGAAGCTTGACTTTCGATGGCTGCCTTGTATGATCTTGAGGAAGCTTGTCTATCCTTGAATGCTAGGGAACCTAATATTTTATCCTTGGGGATCTGCTCTTCAACTGAATCTTGATACTTTCCTCTTATAGATCTGCCTGAATAGTAGATCTTGTCTTCTCTTTGATAGATCTTGGAGTTTTAGAATGTGGATCTGAATCTAGCTTTGCCTTCAACTTAACTGCCTTGCCTCTTCTTTAATGTTCTTTATCAGCCCTTCCTTGATTTACAACCTCGCTCTGATCCCATGTTGAGAAATCTAAGGGCTTGATATGTTAACGATTTCTCTATCTTAGATAATTGCTTGTGAGGTATTTTTATCCTTTTAGTTATTCAAACAAGATCTTTTCATAGGTGTATGTTATTGTTTATTAACTTCATCAACCAGCTATCATGCATAATAAGCAGAAGAACAATAACACAGGATATAGGCAGAAGCCAGGGCAAAACCTCTCCAACCTGAGAGGAAAACCCACGGTAATTCTTCTTATAGAATCCTCACATGACAAAATTTCCAAGACCCTTTCACTAATGTGTCTGCAAGATCAAGGCTAGTACCTTTTGCTAATGCTGTCCTCTGACTTGCTGTACCATAAATCAGATCTGCAACTATAGATGGAAGGATTAGTTTACCTCTCCCTTCTTTCTTCCTCCAAGCTTCACTTGTCCAAAATAGTTCACTTGTCAAGCTGATGTCCTCAACGCTTGCCTTTAGACAAGATGATCTGCTTCCTTGATGTGAACTGTTCAGCAACCCTAGCAGCAGACCTGAAGATGTCACTGTTTTCACATGTGCGAGTGAGCTACTTATTCTTGTAGCCTCCTCCTTGCCTCGCTATACTTAGAGCTTCCTTCTAGATGAACAACCGAACTTTTTAGGCCTCAAATCAACCCTTTTCATGGAGATAACCTACGAATATAAGGCAGCCCTAATTGTGACCTATTTCTTCGCACATGTGAGAAGTTTAGGGCTCTTCTAGCCCTCCTAAACCTTCGCTCTCCTTGTCACTTCTCTTCAAGTAAATCTTCCCTTCAAATAGCCCCAAGATCGAACTTTTTCCTTGTTAATGAGAGCACATAAGATGATGCCCTAGCCTTGCACATGTGGACAGATCTCTTGCGGTTATAGATGGCAAAACAGACTTCCTTCTTGTTGACCTGCGGCTCCTTGACTTCACCCTTTCTTCACACCCTTAGACAGACTTCTTCGCATAGGAGAAAGACCGAATTTGATCTGATGAGAGTGTGTTCGAATGAGGGAGGAGAGGCCCTTATTTATAGTCCTCTCATGGCTTCTCATTAGGCCGACATGACTTGTCTTTAGGCCGACTTGCATAATTGATTTAGCTGACATGAATATAATATATTTTTGCCGAAATTACAATGCCTTTTTATCTTCACTTGTAGGAGACTTTTAATAGCCATTTGTACTTGAACTTGGAAGAGATATTCCACATGGTTCTGCCCTTGATCTTGGAGACAAAAACTATATAATTTACAAGTGTAATTGTTTACATCAATGACACAAACCTATCACCTAGTCTGAGCTCTTCAATGGGAGCTACTACAAACAAATTTTGAGCATGAAACCCATGACTCAAATTTACAAAATATTTTGCTAGATACAATTTACATCATTTACATTGGAATGTGTCATTATGAAAATCGAACCTAGTTACACTTTGTTCAACATCCATGTGGTTTTGACCTAGGGTTTTGAAGATAGTTGACCGGAGATTCTAACCATTGACCACAAGCTAGAAAACTGTAATTTGAAGCAAATTTGTTTATTTGGCTCATCTTTGAGATATCGTTTGGTTGGTTTTGTTGGATAACCTTGTGATTGAAGAATTAGAATATTGTACTCTCTCTTTGCTGAACATTTTATGACAATCTAATAAGAAGAAGAATTTGAAAGGGTTTTCCCCCTTGTGGGGTTTTTCCCTTGTCTTTGACCAATACTGGTGTCTCTTATTTGTCTCTTATTGTTCATTACATTTATTGTTCTATCTACAATTTCTATTGATACTTAGATGATTGAGTTGTGTTTAAAGTTTGCTAATTGAATATAAGAATTGGCCTAAAGTAATTGTAACTACATAGAACAACAAAGAAATTACAATTTAAAAAGGGGTCAAATAGCTATTTTCAAAGGTGCAAATATTATTTTGATAGGTCGAATTCTGAGTATCAAGGGGGGGGGTTGAGTCCCTTGTCATAATAGGGGTAGTGAACTTTCTTGCCTGTTAGACATGTGAAATCACAGATTCATTCTTATTGGGTCGAGTTAAGGAGACTCATGTTCATTATATTACCTACAGAAATGGCGTTTAGGCTATATATGGGCTCTTGTTTGTATTAGCTAACTACAGGAGTTGAAAAATGAGTTTCCATAAGGGAGGGAGATATATCAATTGATTATGTGCTCATATCAGCATATAAAGGGAGTCCTGTAGCAAATATTGACTGTAGCATTGTGTCAAATCAGAGCAACAAAAGAGGATCGAATTTCTTATAAGTTATCAATCTCTATTTACAAGCGTCGAGAAAAAAATTTAAAGGGAAGAGGACAAATTGTTGAAGACTCAATCATTAATTTTGAAGGGGCTAAGTAGTAGTTTGCAGGAAGATATTGGTAACCGGTCAATTAGGAAAGGAGATTGAATTCCTAGACTAAGAAGCCTCTAAATCGTTCATTTTCCAAATCTGGAGTTTTCCATTGATGCCAAATTTTTTAATTTGGTAGCTCAGGGACAAATTCCCTCCATTAGATATTATTCCTCATTCAAAGAAACCCAAAATCGACCCTAGAACCACTCAATTTGATTAAGGAAAAGTATATTTATGGTGAAGAAACCCACATTGGCACAAAATTTAAGGTTGGCCTAAGAGGCTAATTAACCCTTCTCCAATGCTTACAAATACAAGTCAAGGAGACTCATTTGGAGCATCACATCAACTCAACATTCTACTCTCTATCCTCTTCTCATTGGTTTGTACAACTCTGAAATAGTGCAAGTCAAGTTCACACATGCGAGGGTCTTGGAGGCAATTTTGTGTTGACTTTTTTGTTGAAGGTTTGACCATTTCTTGACCAAGTTTGACTTCATCTTTTCACTTTCTTTGAATAATAAAACTCTAATTTCTTGAGGCCAAATTGACTGGCACAAAAACCTAGGTGATATGGGTTGTTTGACTAGTATTCACTGTAGGTTTGACCGCAAAAAATCTCTCTCCATTGACCGAGTTTGATTGGGTTTTCTTGAACTATTTTGGATTGAATTTGACCATCATTTCAGGCCGAGTTTGTGGGCTGTAGATTGAGCTCTTGGAAAGCTAATCTAACCATTGACTTTCACTGGTTAGGGAACACTTTGACTATTCTTGACTTGGACAAAAATTGCAGACTTTGAAAGTTGATCAGAGTTGACTTTTGAGGCTCATCATTGGTTGGATATTGGTTTATCCAATTGGATAGACAAAGGTTGACTTTGACCCATCATTGAAATTGGGTTATTGTACTCTGTATTGAACATTTTATGACAATCGAATAAGAAGAAAAATTTGAAAGGGTTTTTCCCCTTGCAGGGTTTTTCCCTGGTCTTTTACTATTCTATCTACAATTGTTATTGTTTACTGGAAGATTAAGTGATTGCTAATTGAAATTAAAGAATTGGGCTAAAGTAATTGTAACAAAATAGAGCAGTGGAAAATTAACATGGTATCAGAACTATTGTGAAGAGAGAAGCCCAAAGATACAACAGAGTAGAGTAATAATACTTGAAACAAGTTGAAGGAGCCTGCTTGATTTGGACAAGATGACTACCTCTTTCTTCAAGGACAATGATAAGTTGGGTGACTCATCAAACTTTGTTGCATGGAAGATCAGGTTAGAAGTTATATTCGACAATAACAATGTTTTGGAATATGTGCAAGCAAAGGTTCCTGAGCCTTCGCAGAATGCTCCCGCTACCACCAAGTCCAAGTACAAGAAATTTTTGGTCACTATGCTCAAGATTGCCGAGAAAGAACGAACGCTCCAAGGTCAATATACAGCAACAATCATGGCTCCAACAATAGCAAGTTCAATAATATAAGAAGAGATGATCAAAGAGGAAGAGATGATAGAAGAAGAAGAGATACTCTAGATGATCAAGAAGAAGGCCATCGTCTAAAAAGAAATCAAGAAATTCTAGGTATGAAAGTAATGCAACTGCTAGCATAGTTTTAGAACTCCGACTCCGACTCCGACTCGGCCGAGCAATGACTCTGACTTCGACTCCGAAACGGTAATGACTCGGCCGGCTCGTTTTCAATGACTCGGTCGTTGTAAAAAATACATTAAATATTTAGTTTTTTTATAAAAAAACATAATTTTGAAGATTTTAAACATAATTTTAACGATTTCAGTGTGCTCGGCAGATTGTCTCAGTTACACCGCCACAAGAGAAGGATCTTCCACTTCAACCCAGCTCAGACTATGAATTTGTACTTCCTTGTCTCGTCGGAAAAATATCCCTACAAATTTAATAGAAAGCATGACATTAAGCATACAAGAGAATAGTGTCTGATTACTAAGATTGCATGGTACCAAGCACAATGCCGCATTGGGTGGTCTTTGAATTCGAGTCTTAAAGCGTAAAAGAATCAAGAGAGTGTGGGAATGAGTAAAGTCCCAGTTCCTCAAACCATTCAGAGCTATGCAAATGGTTTAATAGTTTCAATTGAATTGCGAAGGAATTTTGTAAAGCAAGAGCGACGATGGCTCTGGATATAGGTGCACCTGTGGGATTGAACTGAACCTGCAAGGCAGCGTTTTGTTTGGTTCCAAAGCAAATTTGTTTGAGAAGAGTGCCTAGCTAAAGATCCATAGTATAGAAATTGTCGAGAAACTAAAGTTGAAATTATCGTTAGCTAATAGCCTGAGAGTCAGCCTATGAATTAGAAGGTGGCCTCATCAGTCGAAACTCGAAAGTCAACGTTCATTCAAAATACTAAAGATTTCAGTGTGCTAGCAACTCGGCCGTTTCATATCGGACTCGGTCCGTTTCGGCTGAGTCATTCAATGACTCGGCCGAGTCATTGCTGACTCGGCCTTCCGAACCGGGTTATGCACCGTTTTCATGCGGAGGCTATCGAAACAGACCAACTCGGCCGAGTCAATGTTGACTCGGCCGTTTCTTAAAACAATGACTACTAGTCAAACTGAGTATATAATTATTTCTGCCCTTTCTAGCTCTTCTCCTCCGGATTGATATGATAGTTGGCTAGTAGATAGTGGGGCTTCTCGACACTTCTTTAGGTATAAAGAGGTCCTCTCAAATTTGGTTGAGAGGGAAACAAGTTTGAAGATCATTCTTGGAGACAATGCTAAATATCCTATAAAAGGCTTTGGATTTGTCAAATTTGATTTTAACTCTAGGGAGTTAGTTATTCTTCATGAAGTGATGTATGTCCTAGAACTGAAGAAGAACTAGTGTCAATTTCTTCTTTGGAAGACAAAGGAATGAGAGTAGCTTTCATAAAAGGAAAAGTCCTCACCTAGCAAAAGGAATCTCGAATGAAAGATGCCTTTACATTGGGATCTAGAGTGTAAGGACTCTATAGAGTCACTAAAAGACCTCTGTTGGAAATGGTCCACGACACTGAGCATCAAAGCGAGGTATGGCACTAAATATTGGCACATCTACATTATGAAGCTCTTCCGAAATTTAAGAAGTTAGTCTTTTGGATTCCCGATATTCAAGCTAGACATGATGGAGTATGTCCAAGGTGTGCCAGTGGGAAGAAGACAAGGGGACCATTACCGTCTAGCAAGAATAAGACTAATGACATCCTCTAACTCATTCATTCTAACCTATGTGGACTGACGCATGTGCGTTCTCTTGGTGGCCATCTCTACTACATAGCTTTTATTGATGATTTTTCTAGGAAGACACAGGTATACTATTTGAAGCATAACGATGTAGCAACAAAATTTTCAATTGTTATGCTTTAAATGTAAGATACACAAATGTATTGAAATAATAATTTTTATTAATAAGTTGATAGTACAAGGGTGAATGAATGTTACAATGAGGGCCTGGTTATATACCTAGGCAAGTGCCCCTTCATGAATGGGCATGTCCTTTAGACATGCCTTTCCATTTAACTAATGACTATTTAATTAATCATTACTATGTTTATTTGTTATTTATATTTATTTGCATTTATTTTATTTTTTATATAAATTATATTGATAAACACTACCCTTCTCTTCAAAAAGCTTTATCCTCAAAGCTTAATTGTTGACAATTTTTTTCATCTTCTCCACGTCATTTCGAAATGTGTAGGCTTAATTGCAGACAATTTTTTTCATCTTCTCCACATCATTTCGACATGTGTAACTAGTACTATCGAGGTTATCCATTTTCTTTTCGTTTTTTTAATATGTATATATTATTTTCAAAGAAGGTAACTTTATAATATAATAAAGTAACTATATAATGAATTTATAATAACTTCAATAATTTGTTAACATTGTTAAGGTTGTTTTTTTTTAATTGCCCAATAGTCACCGTACAGATTCTTACGATCACATCCATACATGCGTTGATAGGGTTCTCTCTCATTCACCATTTTCGTTTTCTTATGCTACAATTTCTCAAGAGGCTATTATTCCTCTGTTCCAACTCAATTCCATATTTATCGGAAGAGGCAAAAATACATAAGCCGATGGATAATTTTGAGATGTGCCACTGTAGGATTAAGCGTCAACGAGATGTGGTATAGTAGTTTACCAATATGGAATGCTTTGGTGTTGAAGTGCAAATAATGTGAAACTCTCTCTTGCATCCATTTCGCACAAGGCATCGGCTCTTTTGGAATGCCTGTGGCATCTGGTATAAATTCCTCTCTTTGAGTATGGTGATTCTCCACTCCGGAGGAGAAGTTGTACTTGGTACAAATGGGCAAGCTTAATGAGTTCCCTGTAATGAGCATGTAGATATTCATCACTAACTTGGGCGGTGTACAAAAACTTAAAAAACTCTTTCACACTTTCTTCTCCAACCTCATGAATTTCCACTCGTTTTGTTTCTTTTTCTTTCATATCTATTTGTTCTAGCATTGCTCGGAAAACATCTGATCTAATTGTGGGAATAAACGCGTGTGCAGTAACCGAGGATTCATCTGAAGTGCAAAAGAGGGTAACGTTTCTATTGTCATATACTTCCATAGGAATAGAGCTCCACTTTCTTAGAAACTTAGCCTTATGGTTTGAATTGTGAATTTGTTCCTGTATTGCTAAATAGTTGTTATGTTCAATGTCAAGAGATTTTTCCAAAAACTGGAACCAATCATACAAATTTATGAACAAGGGGCATAAACAAGATCGTTGTTGAGAAGCGCACAATTGACCTGTGGCATTGGTGTTTCCATTCTACTACCCTTTTCCTCGAAGAATTTCATATCTTTCACTTTCCCATACTTTGACAATGCAGTTTCAAGCTCTGCATTTGTTGTCCACTAATGCATATTTGCCACAAACAACATTGCTCCTCCTATACCTCAATGAAAAAAAGAATTATCTTGTTGTCTTGTGCATTCAGTTGAAGTTGGACCTATTCTGTTAGAAGTGGAGGCAGTAGGAGATATAGATTGACCTACTCTGTTGGAAGTGGAAGTGCTAAGAGATGATGTACTACCCTTTCCTAAAGAAGCACCAAAATTGTTTCCTCCTGATTCTATTGATCCACCGCCAACATTCAATCCACCTTTTCTTCCTGAGGCCGCAAACTCTTTAAAGCTTATAGTTACATTTCTGGCATGACCACTAAATACTTCAGGTACTTCTATATTTGATTCTACCTCATCATCGTCCCTGTGGTCCCTTTTAGGACGAGATTCAATAGAAAATTCAGTAATATTCCCACTGATCGCTCCTTGCTCACCTTTATTAATTTCATTATGTTTGATGTACCCCACACTATCAGCAAAAGCCTCACCAATTGTACCTTCCCCTAAGATTATTCCAATAGCCTGGTCGACTCCATAATGAAATTTTTGCTAGGCCCTTCCATTCCCAACATTTTCTTGCTCGGTGGTTTAGTAGGTAGTCACAAGTGCCTAGATAAAACTCACATTTAAAGTGTTGTAATGATCATTACATTTATCATTTTCAACAGTTTCCTTATTAGTAGACTCATCTTTAGCTTCTTCATCTTCATTTTTCATATACCCACTTTATTTATCATCCTCATTTATGTCACCCTGAGGAGATCCTAATTCAACATGTTCAACATCATTTTCTTGATTAGAGCATTCTTTATCGTGAGTCTCTTTCATATCAATGTCCTCTTCCATCATAGATGTTGAATATGTTTCAAAATGATTTATTGATTTTGCAAGTATTTCTCTCATTTCTAGTAATAATTCTCGTCTAGTCATATGGTCATAATCTTAGGAATATGTTCCCATGATTCTTGGACCTAAGACTTAATGGATAGACTATGCAACTGTTAACATCTAAAGGACTATGCAACAGGTTAATGTCGAGAGGGTCGAATGGCTCTGATACACTTTAGCAACAAAATTCTGAGTTGTTATGCTTTAAATGTAAAATATACAAATGTACTATTTTAAGGTGGTTCACAGACATTGTATGGCCGCTACATCCATGGGAAATCTAGGCAGATCAACCCAAAGGGATCTACCTCTCGGCCAAACAAGTAAGGCCTAACCCCAAGGGCGTCGAGGAGATCTGACCACGTGACCTCCCAACTGACAAGGTACCTAACAACAAAAACTCAACCAACTAAGCTAACCCTTGGGGCTTAAAATACCCAAATGTGTTGAAATAATAAATATTATTATTAAGTTGATAGTACAAGGATGAATGAATGTTATAACGAGGGCCTGTTTATATACCTAGGCAGGTGCCCCTTCATGAATGGGCATGTCCTTTAGACATGCCTTTCCATTTAACTAATGACTATTTAATTAATCATTACTATGATTATTTATGATTTATATCTATTTGCATTTATTTTATTTTCTATATAAATTATGTTGACCACTACGTGTCAACGACCCCTACTAGTACCCTCCCTTTTTTTCGCAAAAGGGATAGCGCTTGATCAATGTGTTCGTGCCATTTGACTATCATCATCAGCCTGTCATGTTATTTTGTAAACCCAGTCTGCATGCGTATATTGTAAATAATCTTAGCAGATCTGTGTCATGTATGTAATTGCCTAAGTAAACCTAATCTTCTAGTGATGATCTACGTTCCGGAAGGTTTTTTTTCTCACCAATCCATGATCAGTAGAGTTTTCCTTCAGCGTAACGCCAAAGCTGTCATTAGAATCTTAGGGGAGTCTTAGTGTGCTAGATCGATTCTATGTAAAAGTGATTTGGGAATAATCCTAACTATTTGGTTAAGTTGTTTTATAACAAATTGCTTGATCTGCTAGATTATGTTTTTGTCGCAGAACTGGGTAGTCTATGAGGGTCTATGTCAAATGGGTTTTTCCCTTTGAGATGTAAAAATTTAAAAATCATGATGTAAAATGTCTTGAGAGTTTGACAAAAAATTTATCCCCTCATAAGTCCTAGGAAATAAATGCAAAATTTTAATTTTTTAATATATTAAAGTGCATTTAAAATTTCGATGGATGAGATTGAAAGAGATTTTGATCCTTATCGACGGTCGAGATCACTTTGACATGGATCACTCGAACTAGTCGTTGGGAAATTTATCTTTAAACAGGGGGTCAGGGGTCATTTGAAATCATTCGATCTGTGAGCCTTATGCTAAAGAAAGCTCTCTTATAGTCGTTTTTTTGTGCAATAAAGAAAGACTTTGGGGTCGAAATCTTGCTAGTGTTACTCCTCTGAAAATGTTGTAAGATGTTTTATTTATGTGCATAAATTTAATTTCAGCCATTGATGATAGCTTGATGAAGAGTGATTTTAAACACAGGTATCTTGTTTAGTCACTAGGGTTTGAATGGTAGTTAAATTTCTGAATATGATGGCAGGTATCTCCATTAGATCTGGATTTTAGTATTGTTTTCTCTCTCTTTGTTAATGGTTGAAGTAAGTTGTGCAGGAAAATCTCGATTTCGAGATCATCGGGCATTTGGGAAGTTCTCGGCTAAACCAACCAACTCTCGAAAAGCGCATTTTCTGAAGAGCCCAACTAGTGTTGATCCCGGGCTTATCATTTGAATTTTTCTTGTGAATGCATGAAGGGTTTTCTGAAGCACCTCATACTAAACTTAAAACTTTGAAAATATTTCTGTGGCATACTAATAAATCTGGTTATTTAGATACTTTAGCTTGTAGTTATTGTAATTATTAAGTTGGTTTTAGGGTTTTTAGTTTTGTTTCTTGCATATTTTGTTTCTGGGTGTTTATTATTGTCATTATAGGTTGCAGATTTCAAGGTGTAGTCTTGTTCTGAAGTCAGATCTAGGCCCTGGAGGGTAAGATCTGGCTTCAGCGTCATTTTTTGCAAGATATTCTCCAAAAGGATTTTCAGATTCTCTGAAGAAATTCAAGGGTATGTTCAGGCTATCTGTCTGCTATTCTTGGGTTTCATTTCGCAGGAAAAAATTCGAATTTTTTGGGCTTACGCTGGTCTCAGGCCTAGAAAATCAAAAGAAAAATACACAAGGGAGAGGCCCACATATGCTCCATGCCAAGCCTCATTTCAGCCTGCAAAACCATCGATCTGTCTGCTGTCAACACATCTTTGATCATCATCCCTCTACGTTTTCCTAATCCGTTGCCCTCCTCCCGTCAAGCTCCTAGCCTGCAAAACCATCCCCTCCCTCGTGTTCTTCATCAAATCCTCTCAACCACGTTCATTCCCCTCTATCCCTCACGCAACTACTATTCATTTCTACATGCTCCTTGCTCCTTCCCCTTTACACCATCCTTCCTCGCTGCAATTGCCAACCTCCTCTCCATGATGTCTGGTTCTCCCTCCATTCCCGCCTTCCTCACATTCAACGCTGCCATGTTCTCCCTTGATCCGCAAACCTGCAAGTCAAATCCCTACTCACAGCCATCTCCCTCACTTTAAATTGCTTCCATTCACTGGCCACTGCCCACGTTTCATCGCATCTCCATCGCTGCCATTTCCCCCACTCCCATCGCACTCCTCTCCTCACACTGCCAACCTCAGTGTGTTTCCCTCATTAGCATTCCGCAATACACTGGCATCCTCAAGCTCTATGCTCCTTGCTCTCCTTGGCCATCCGAGCTTCCGTCTCTGCCATTGAGCATTTGCCCCGCTCCTCCTTCCTTACCATCAGATCTGGCCTCACTCAGCCCTACCCTTCTGTCGTCCTTCATTGTTGCAGCTCGAAGCCTCATTGCCCTCACCTCCGTCTCCAAACCTTACCGTCGTCGAGCTATCTAACCTGCACACACAAAAACAGTGAAACGATATGCGTGGGTAAGATTTGGGGTCACTTTTTTTTCTTTTTTTCTTTTTTTTACGCTTGGGATAGGTTTATTTCTATTTCATCATATGATTTTTTTTGGCTTTAGATTAGATTTTGATTTTTTTTTTTAAAGCTAGGCTTTAGTTTTAGATTTATTTGATTTTAGTTTTGTTTCTATTTAAATTTAAATTTAGAACTTTATATCATAAAAAATAATAAAAAATATAAATTCAAAAATCCTAAAAAAAAGCATAAAAGTTAATCTTAGGGTTTTTGATTTATTTTTGTTAGATTTTCTTTTCAAAAAAAATAATAATAAATTAAATAAATAAACAACATTAAAAAAAAAAAAATTATGTCTTTTTTCTGTTGTGGTATCACTATTCATCATTTTACTATAGTTGAATGAACTTAAATTTTTATCTCGAGTTTAACTATTGGAAAGTGATTAATTTCCTAAATTCGGAATTGCAACCATAATCATTTTAAATCCTAGGTGCCTAGATTTTTAATTTTGTGGTTATTCAATGTATTCTATCTTTTGAAAATTTAATTGTTGGAGCTTTGCTAAGTCATTAATCGTTATTGCTTGATTGATTGAGTGCTTATCATATGCTAGAAATTTAAGTAAGTATCTTCAAGCAATTGCTAAAAGGTTTGTTTTTATATTTCTTAAGCATCAAATCAACTATTCGATTTTCACTTCATTTAACAAAGGAACAGGTCTTAAGTATTTAAAGGGCTAATCAATTTTCTAAAATCAATCAAGTGCTTGATTCCCTCGCTGCGTCTCCCAACCCAGCTAGTTCCCAGTTGGTCTTCCTTTATCCCATAGGGTCTACCCCCCTTAGCCTAGGGAGACAGCTTAAATGGAGACATCAGGGATCAGGGTGACGACCACCGGTCTGAGTGTTGTCGCACTGCCTAGACACTTTGCATGACAACATTTTTTGGCGTCGTTGCCGAGGATAGAGTTTTTTCTGTCCTTGGTTCCTTCCTTCCGAGTTTTTCCGTGTTACACTTTTTGTCCGAGTGGCAACTCCACTTCATATATCCTCTGCAAGAGTGTATACTAGAAGACATCCAGGTAGTTTTGTTAATCCTGCAACTGATCCTAAAAGGGCTCTCAGAGTACGATTACACAAACTATCTTCTCGTACACTTCTTGTTAACCTCGGACAAGAAGTCCTATCTGATATCCATTTCCTTTTTACTAACCCGGTCGAGCACGACATCATGGATATATTTGCCCCTTGCGATTTTTATAACATTCAAGGTTATCCCAATGATATTGCAACACATGGGATGGATAAATTGCCTATCTCTCAGGGAAATAACGCAATTAGTGCTAATTCACATTTGAAAGCTTTTAGTTTATGGATGGGTAAGTACGCAAGGGTTGTTGATTTTAATCATGAAGATGTTAGAATGAATCTTTTTGTTCTGACCTTGGAGGACGATGCTCACGAATGGTTTGCAAAAAAGCCTTAGAATTCATTTGATTCCTTGCAATCGATTGTTAATGCCTTTAAGGAAAAATATGGAGATAAGAGAGAAGTAAGACACCTTGTGAAAGCTATTAGCATAATCAAAAAGAGAGAGTGAAACCGCTGAAGAATTTAACAAAAGGTTTAATGATATTATTAAGGAATTACCTCAAGATTATAAACCTATCGACAAATCTCTTCGAGATTTTTATATTGATGCCTTTAGCCCTAAGCCCTCTTATGAGTTGAGACGTGCTAATCTTCCCGATTATAGGGATTGTCAAGCTTTAGCCATAGAGCTTGAAAAGGATAAGGCAACATCTGGGAAGTCTGAAATCCCAAGTTTTGATAAGCATTCAACAAAATTGAAAGAACCTAAAGGAAAAGAGGTTGAAGAACCTGATAGCAAGCTTGTTTAGAAATTGCTCCAAAAGATCGAAAGCATGGAAATTAATCAAGAAAAATTAACATCTAACCATGCTAAGGAGATAGCTACTTTTTAGAATAGGTTGGTCCAAATGGAAAGAAAGCAAACGCAAAATTTCCAGCCCATAAATAATAATAATAGAAATAACAATTGGCAAAAGAAGGGTCAATCTAGTGAGTAGAGACCTTTTAATCCGCTTACTAATTTGGTCGATAATGCTCCGCCTTACTGTCCGGTTTGTGATGCTCTTTATGAGGAGGCTACTTGTCCCATCATTAGAAGAATTTTGGATAATGACATGTGTGGGGCAGGTAATCAAATAAATGTAGTGGGTAACGAGTTCCCTTTGTCTATGAACGATTGATGGAGGTTAAGGAAAATAATCGAGATGTTATGCATCCCTCGTCAGCTTTTGGTATAAATAACCTTGAAAATAAAGATGACATTTTGGCTAAGTTATATGGCGAAAACCCTCTCCAGAGCAAATCATGGAAATTGCTAGAGATAAAAGTTTAACTTATCAGAGAAGGGATAAAGATCAGAGCGGGTATCAAATTCCCCCTCGAACTTTTAACCCTGGTTTAAACTCTAGATTAGATGTCGATTTGGGAAGCTAGTTTAATAATGCGAAAATCTGGGTTCTTGTCTCAGAGATTGTGAAAATCCCTTCCCAGAGAGATAAGTTACTAAAAGCTATTCAAGGTCCTCAAGCAAATACTTCTCAACAGAAAACCCTAGAAGTTGACTATCACGATGCTCACATATATTTGCAAAGTTTAGATTCGGATAACAAAGATCATCAACCTTTCTTTATCACCTTGATGGTTAATGGATATAAATTAAATAATTGCATGCTAGATTCTGGTAAATTAACTTGTGTCATGACTAAGAGGGTCATGGAACAGCTTAACTTAAGAGTTTCTAGACCCTACTACAATATATGTGCCATGGATTCTAAGAAAGATTGAAGTTCATGGTCTAATCAAGGATTTACAAGTCCATTTATCAGTTTACCCAGACATCATGATTGTTATGGACATTGTTGTTGATGTGCCTGATGCTTGGGGTATGCTTTTATCCAGAAAATGGGCCTCTAGTCTAGGAGGGAGTATTCAAATGAATTGCTCATATGCTATGATTCCTTCTCCTAGAGGTGATGGTTTTGTGAGACATAATAGAGAGCTGCGAGAAAATTCCATGTTGAAGATCCTAAGAGACCTCATAACAAGATAATTAAAGAACAATCCGACATTGGGAATTATGCTATCATGTCTAATTTCATAGTTCCTCCTGATGATAAGGTTGATAAAAAGATTAGGGATCTTAATGATAAAGTTTGGTACATGTATTTTGATGGTGCATTGTCTAGGCATGGTAAAGGTGTAGGAATAGTGCTTAAATCTCCCCTTGGTCATATCTTCAAGTTTGCTTATCGAAGAGAATTTGAAGCAACCAACAACGCTGCCGAATATGAAGCCTTGTTGTTGGGTCTTGAGTTGGCAAAGTCTTTAAAAATTAAGTTGCTTAGCATCAAGGGGGATTCTGACTTAATTATCATGCAACTTACAAATAAATTTACATTTAAAAATCAGAGATTAAGGAATTATCGAAATGCTGTGTGGGATACTATGGAAAACTTTGATGCCCTTGACCTTGAGGCAATCCCAAGAGAGAATAATAGTTTGGCAAATGAACCTGCTTCTACTTTGCAATTGTTTGATGGGCTAATTGAGGATAAGATTAAAATGGAAGTTATATTTAGGCCTTCTGTTCCAGATAACTCAGAGCATTGGCAGGTCTTTAATGATGAAAAGCAAGTGATTCGTTTTCTTGATAATTTGGATGAGTTTGAAAATTTTCGGATAAATTTTGAGGATGGATCTGGTAATCATGAGCATATCATAAATCCTACTCCTAGGAATGTGGTTTCTTTAGAACAACACTTTGATCGGCATGATGCCACAAAGTTGAAAGAGGAGAATAAAATGGATCCAGGTGAATACCTTGAGATAAACATTGGTACTCCCGCGAACCCAAAGATTGTTAAAATTGGTAAAGGTACTAGTGTTGAAAAAAGAAAAAAATTAATCAATTTACTTCGTGAGTATCGGGATGTTTTAGCGTTTTGTTACGATGAGTTGAAAGGTTATAGGGAGGATGTCATGGAACACACCATCCCTTTGGACTATGAAAATGCTAAACCCTTTCGTCAGAAGCTTAGGCAGATTAATCCTAAGTTAGCCCCTTTGGTTTAAAAAGAGCTTTGGAAGATGCTTGCAACAAGAATTATCGCTCAAACGAGGCATTCAACATGGTGTTCCACCCTGGTGATTGTTAGGAAAAAAAATGGTACGATAAGGCTTTGTGTTGATTTTTGAAATCTTAATCTAGCGTGTAAGAAAGATAATTACCCTTTGCCAAACATGGAGACTCTGTTGCAAAGAGTAGCTGGTTCCGGAATGATGTCATTGCTAGATGGTTTTTCTAGGTATAATCAGGTATGGGTTAAAAAAGAAGATCAGCACAAAACCACATTCACCACACCATAGGGTACTTTCGAATACATTAGAATGTCGTTTGGATTAACCAAAAGGGCTATGGATTATGCCTTCAAGGGGTTAATTGGGAAATTTACCAGGATAATCTTACTGTTTTTTCTAAGGATGGTATCAGTCATATAAATCATCTTAGGCAAGTTTTTGATAGATGTAGAGAGTACGGGATTTCTTTGAACTCGGCTAAGTCTATTTTTGGAGTAACCGAAGGGAAATTACTTGGTCACATCATTTCTAAAGATGGAATCACGATTGATCCTGAAAGAATTGAAGCTATCCAAAAGATTCATGTTCCCCATAATCTTAAATCCCTTCAGTCTTTTCTTGGAAAAACAAATTTTCTTAGAAGGTTTATTCCAAATTACGCAGAAGTAGTTAAGCCTATTCAAAGTCTTCTGAAGAAAGATGTAAAATTTGTTTGGCAAGAAGACGGCAAAAGGGCTTTTCAGGAAATCAAAGGCGCTATTGCAAGAGTCCCTGTTTTAGTTAGTCCCGATTACTCTAGGATTTCATGATTTTCTCTTTCGCTTCTGAAGATACCATTGCTGGTGTCCTGTTGCAGAAAAATAAAGATTGTCATGAGCAGCCTATTGCTTTCATGAGTAGAGCGCTTCAAAATTCTAAGTTAAAATACAATACCATGAAAAAGCAACCCTATGCCTTGGTCAGCTCTCTTAAGCATTTCAAGACTTATGTGGGTTATTCCAAAATCATTGCTTTTGTCCCACATTTTGTTGTTAAGGATATATTAACTCAAATTAATTGCTTAGGGACTTGTGCTAGGTGGGTTACTAAAATACAAAAAAATGATTTAGAAAACAGACCCACCAAGTTAGTCAAAGGCCAAGGCTTGGCTCAAATGTTGACCGAAGGTAATGAAAAGGCTCTTGGTTTGATTTGTCTTAGCGATCTATCTTCACCTGAGTTGCAGAGATTAGGAGAGCATGAGTGGTATAAGGACATTATTTATTACTTGTTAAATCTTACATGTCCTAACCATTTAGTCGCTCATAAGAGAAGGGCTCTTAGATTAAAAGCCACTAAGAATTGCCTTATGAAGGATGGCCTTGGATGGAGAAATCTTGAGGGCATAGTACTTAGGTGTGTTGATGAAATTGAGTCCAAGAAATTAGTTTCTGAGTTTCATTCAGGATTTTGTGGTGGTCATTATGCTGCTAGAACTACTGCCCACAAAATCCTGAGAGCTGGTTATTATTGGCCTTCGATTTTTTTTTATGTGCATAAGTTAGTTAGAAGTTGTCAAACCTGCCAATTGTTCACTGGGAAACAGAAGCTTGCTGCCCTGCCCTTACATCCTGTCGTTGTGGAGGCACCCTTTTCAGCATTGGGGTTTGGACTTCACCAGGAAGTTTCATGAAAATTCTAGCAATGTCTACTCATGGATTTTGACTGCTACTGATTATTTCACTAAATGGGTTGAAGCCATCCCTGCTAAGAATGCCACTGAAAAGGTCATTATGGATTTCATTGAAAATAATATCATTACTAGATTTGTTGTCCCTGCTAAGATCATTACTGATAATGCCAAGGCTTTTAGTTCTTCAGAATTTTCATCTTTTTGTTTTAAGTATGGCATTGTTTTATCACATTCATCAAATTACTATCCTCAGGGTAGTGGTCTGGCTGAATCAAGCAATAAAAATCTCATAACCATTATCAAGAAGATAGTAGGAGATCATAAGCGATCTTGGGATAGCAAAATCAAGTGCGCTTTATGGGTAGATATGATTACTAAAAAGAAAGCTACTGGTAAAATTCCCTTTGAATTGGTTTATGGCTTGGATGTAGCCTTACCTGTGCACCTGAAATTGCCAGCTTATCAGTTCCTTCAGCATTTTTCCACTAATAAAGATGTTGTTCAAAATAGAATAGATCAGATTGTGGAGTTAGATGAAGCTCGTAGGATAGCTTTTGATACTATATGTAAAAGTAAATCTAACATTAAGAAAAGCTTTGATAAATCCTTTCGATCTAGATCTTTGCAGGTTGGAGATATGGTACTTCTTTGGGATCACAAGAATGAAAAACTAGGAAAACATAAGAAGTTCGATAGTTTGTGGTTGGGACCATACATTATTCAAGATATTGTTGGACCAAATTCATTCCACTTCAGCAGATTGGATGGCGAACCACTTGATTTACCTGCAAATGGCCAAATGCTCAAGTTGTTCTTCAAAGATGATATCAGATGCCATGGGGCATCCTCTATATTGTATTTGTAACCCTACTCCTTGTTTTTTCAACAATTTTAGTTATGTTTTAGGATTAGATTTACTTTTCATGTTACTAGATAGTTAATAAAAGAAGAGCTTATACCTTTTCTGTGCTTAATGTTATATGATGATTTTTTGATGGACGAGACTTATGTTTTGCAGATTCTAGATTCTCACATTCCTATGTGCAACGACCCATAGCAGTGCCCCCCCTTTTTTTGCAAAAGGGATAGCGCTTGATCAATGTGTCCGTGCCATTCGACTATCATCGTTAGCCTGATGATGTTATTTTGTAAACCCAGTCTGCATGTGTAAATTGTAAATAATCTTAGAAGATCTGTGTCATGTATGTAATTGCCTAGGTAAACCTAATCTTCTAGTGATGATCTATGTTCCAGAAGGTTTTTTGTCTCACCGATCCATGACCGGCAGAGTTTTCCTTCAACCTAACCCCAAAATCCGGAATGGATTTTGTCATTAGAATCTCAGGAGAGTCCTAGTGTGCTAGATCGAGTCTATGTAAAAGTGATTTGGGAATAATCCTAACTATTTGGTTAGGTTGTTTTATTAGAAATTGCTTGATTTGCTAGATTATGTTTGTGTCGCAGAACTGGGTAGTCTATGAGGGTCTATGTCAAATGGGTTTTTCCCTTTGAGATGTAAAAATGTAAAAATCATGATGTAAAGTGCCTTGAGAGCTAGAAAAATAAATTATCTCCTCATAGGTCCTAGGTCCTAGGTAAGTTTTTCCAAAGGCTAAGTTCGAGGATCCAATAAAAGTAATAAATAAAATAAAATAATAATAGGTCAAAGTTTTGAGGAAATAAATGCAAATTTTATTTTTTTAATATATTAAAATGCATTTAAAATTTCGATGGATGAGATTGAAAGAGATTTTGATCCTCATCGACGGTCAAGATCACTTTGACATGGATCACTCGAACTAGCCGTTGGGAAATTTATCTTTAAATAGGGGGTCAGGGATCATTTGAGATCATTCAATCTGTGAGTCTTGTGCTAAAGAAATCTCTCTTGTAATCGTTTTTCTTTTTGTGCAATAAAGAAAGACTTTGGGGTTGAAATCGTGCTGGTGTTACTCTTCTGAAAATGCTGTAAGATGTTTTATTTCTGTGCATAAATTTAATTTCAGCCATTGATGATAGCTTGATGAAGAGTGATTTTAAACACAGGTATCTTGTTTAGTCACTAGGGTTTGAATGGTAGTTAAATTTCTGAATATGATGGCAGGTATCTCCATTAGATCTGGATTTTAGTATTGTTTTCTCCCTCTTTGTTAATGGTTGAAGTAAGTTGTGCAGGAAAATATTGATTTCGAGATCATCGGGCGTTTGGGGAATTTCTTAGCTGAACCAGCCAACTCCCGAAAAGGGCATTTTCTGAGGAGCCCAGCTAGTGTTGATCCCAGGTTTATCATTTGAATTTTTCTTGTGAATGCATGAAGGGTTTTTTGAAGCACCTCATATTAAACTTAAAATTTTGAAAATATTTCTGTGGTATACTGATAAATCTAGCTATTTAGAGCCTTCAGTTTGTAATTATTGTAATTATTTTGTTGGTTTTATGGTTTTCAATTTTGTTTCTTGCATATTTTGTTTCTGGGTGTTTGTTATTGTCATTACAGGTTGCAGATCTGAAGGTGTAGTCTTGTTCTGAAGTCAGATCTAGGCCCTGTAGGGTAAGATCTGGCCTCCGCATCATTTTTTACAGGATATTCTCCAAAAGGATTTCGGATTCTCTGAAGAAATTCGAGGGTTTGTTCAAGCTATCTGTTTGTTGTTCCTGAGTTTCATTTCACAGGAAAAAAATCAAATTTTTTGGGTGTATGTTGGTCTCAGGCCTAGAAAATCAAAAGAAAAATACACAAGGGAGAGGCCCACATACACTCCCTGCCAAGCCTCATTTCAGCCTACAAAACCCTCGCATTTGTCTGCTGTCCACACATCTTTGATCATCATCACTCTACGTTTTCCTAATCCGCTGCCCTCCTTCCGTCAAGCTCCTAGCTTGCAAAACCATCCCCTCTTGCGTGTTCTTCATCAAACCCTCTCAACCACGTTCATTCCCCTCTATCCCCCACGTAGCTACTATTCATTTCTATGTGTTCCCTGCTCCTTCCCCTTTACACCATCGCTCCTCGCTGCAATTGCCAACCTCCTCTCCACGTTGTCCAGTTCCCCCTCCATTCCCGTGTTCTTCACATTCAGTGTTGCCACATTCTCCCTTGATCCACAAACCTACAAGTCGAATCCCTACTCATAGCCATCTCCCTCACTTCAAATCGCTGCCATTCATTGGCTACTACCCACGTTTCATCGCATCTCCATCGCTGCCATTGCCCTCACTCCCATCGCACTCCTCTCCTCACACTGCCAGCTTCAGCGTATTTCCCTCTCCAACTTTCCACAATACACCGACATCCTCAAGCTCTATGCTCCTCGCTCTCCTCGGCCATCTGAGCTTCCGTCTTTGCCATTGAGCATCTGGCCAGCTCTTCGCTCCTCCTTCCTTACCCGCAGATCTACCCTCACTCGTCCCTACCCTTCTGCCATCCTCCACTGTTGCAACTCGAAGCCTCACTGCCCTCACCTCCGTCTCCAAACCTTACCGTCATCGAGCTATCTAACCTGCACACACAAAAATAGTGAAACGATATGCATGGGTAAGATTTGGGGTCACGCATTTTGATTTTCGATTTTTTTTGTTTTGATTTTACGCTTGGGATAGGTTTATTTCTATTTCATCGTATGATTTTTTTAGCTTTAGATTAGATTTTGATTTTTTTTTAAGGTAGGTTTTAGTTTTAGATTTAGTTAATTTTAGTTTTGTTATTTAAATTTTAGACTTTAACTTTTTATATAAAAAAAATATAAAATATAAAATCCTAAAAAAAAAGCATAAAAGTAATTTTAGGTTTTGATTTTTTTTTTGTTTAATTTCTATAAAAAATAAAATAAAAAAAAAATATTTTAAAATTATAATTTTGAAAAAAAGACTAATTAAATTGGAAATTCCTTTTGATGTCTTTTTTCTGTAGTGGTATCACTATTCATCATTTTACTATAGTTGAATGAACTTAAATTTTTATCTGGAGTTTAACTATTGGAAAGTGATTAATTTCCTAGATTTGGAATTTCAACCATAATCATTTTAAATTCTAGGTGCATAGCTTTTAATTTTTGTGGTTATTCAAAGTATTCTCTCTTTTGAAAATTTAATTGTTGGAGCTTTGCTAAGTCATTGATAGTTATTGCTTGATTGATTGAGTGCTTATTGTATGCTAGACATTTCGGTAAATTTCTTCAACCCATTGCTAAAAGGTTTGTTTTTATATTTCCTAAACATCAAATCAATTATTCGATTTTCACTTCATCTAGCAAAGGCACTGGCCTTAAGTATTTAAAGGGCTAATCAATTTGTTAAAATCAATCAAGTGCTTGATTCCCTCGCTGTGTCTCCTAACCTAGCTGGTTCCCAGTCGGTCTTCCTTTATCCCATAGGGTCTACCCCCCTTAGCCTAAGGAGACAACCCTTGGTCTGAGCGTTGTCACGCTGCCTAGACACTCTGCACGACAACAAATTATATTCATAACAGTATGAGGCCTTTGATATGTTCAAGGACTTCAAGGCATTGCTCAAAAATCAAACAGGGAAGATATCTTCAGATCTAAAAATGGAGGAGAATACATTTCAAATGAGTTCATAAACTTTTGCAGGAAGGAAGGTATCAAGAAAGAGACTAATTTACCCTATAATCCCGAAAAAATGGAGTGGCTAAGAGAAAGAAGAAGTCCATTGTGGAAGTTTCCCAAACAATGCTCTATGATCAAAAGTTGTCGAAGTTCCTTTGGGGTGAAGCAACAAATACAACAGTATATGTTCAAAACAGGGTTCCTCATCAAGCACTGGATAACAAGACTCTTGAATATGTATTCACAGTTGTGAAGCCTGACATTGGTCGTCTTAGGATATTTGATTGTCCCGTATATTTCCATATGCTGAAGGACAAGAGGAGCAAATTGGAAGCCATCAGAAGGAAAGGTACAATTGTTGGGTATTGTGAAAATTCTAAAGCATTTAGAATATACATACCTAGTCAAAGGAAGATTGGGATTAGTAAGGACATATCTTTCGATGAATATGTTGCCCTTGGAAAAGCAAGGGATCTTCCTTCACCTCCTCCTGCAAAGAAAGATGATGGTATGGATATTCTAGAAGGTCCTTCCACACCTGAATCTGAGAAGGAGATTGTTGATGATCCTATGGAGCCCATGGATCTTTTGGACCCTCCTCCAACTGATCCTCCTGCCAGGAAAAGACCATTATGGCTTCGAGATACATTACAAGATGCTGAGAGACACATTCCCGCTAGAGGGACTTTTAGAGAGAGAGAAAAGCCATGCCAATATCAGGGATACCTTATAGCCATGAGTACTATCATTCAAGCTGAGCCACGTACCTTTGAAAAAGTTGTGAAAGAACAAGTTTGGAAAGATGCCATGGTTGAGGAATATGAATCTATTATGAAGAATGATGTATGAGATGTCGCTCTAAACCCAAAAGGGAAATCAGCGGTGACTTCAAAATGGCTATATAAAATCAAGCATAGAACTGATGGAAATATTGGGAGATACAAGGCAAGGTTCATGGCCCGAGGGTTCTCCTAGAAAGAGGGAGAATATTATAATGATATATTTGCTCTTGTTGCTCGCTACACAACCATTAGATTGATCGTTTCCCTTGCTTCAATTCAAGGATGGACTCTTCATCAGATGGATGTAAAAACAACATTTCTTCATGGCATGTTAAAAGAAGAGATTTATCTTGAATAGCCACAAGGATTTGAAGTGAAGGACCAAAAGACAAATGTTTGCAGGTTGAAGAAGGCATTGTAAGGCTTGAAACAAGCCCCTAGAGCATGATATGCTCATATTGACAGTTACCTGGTGAAGCTTAGATTCACAAGAAGCAGCACTGATCCTATCCTCTACTTCAAGGTGGTCCAAGGTATACCTTTAATTTTGGTTGTATATGTTGATGATCTATTCTTGATAGGTAGTGAGTCTCTGATGATCGAATGTAAGAGGCAGTCGGCCTTTGAGTTTGAGATGAAGGATCTTGGTATGATGCAATGTTTCTTGGGACTAAAAAACTGGCAGAAACCTAGAGAGGTTTTCCTTTCTCATTGGCCACCCTGATGAAGATGAATTTCAATAAATTTTGCGGAGATGTTGCTAAACATGACCTTGCTAATCCTGTTACCCACCACTAGTGGGTGACTCCTATAGAAGAATTTGTCTCCTAGATTTGTCTTCAGCTAGCAGCCCCTTGCAGCCACCAAATAACTCGATGTGCCACCATTCTCCACCACCTGAGCCAACCATTGTGTGCTCTGTCCTATATGTTATGATTGTATGTTTGAAGGTGGGCCATCCAAACCTGAAGGTATGGATTTTCATTATGTAATTGGGTGTTTATGCTTGGTTTTCTTGGACACATTTGGACATGGATTAGTGGGGGGATTTGACGGAAAGAATAGGCTTGGTTTGTATGCTTGTTCCGTTGTCCCAACTTGGTGGTTATCTTGTATCATAGTCTCGTGAAATCTCTTCTAATGGCTACTAACTTTAAGAATGGTACTACATCGGAAACCCTGATTTTGGTTGGGTGGTCCCACTTCTTAACACCATATATATCACTCCCCTCTACTCATTATAACCCCTTTTTACACTTTTCCCATCCAGTTCCACATTTGTTAATTTTAGGTATGTTCTATGCTGAGAGCAAATTTACTTCAATTTTCCATATTAGCTCAATATCAATTCCAGATTAGTAATCACATTTAGCATGATAGTAAAATGCAGATAGAACATAAACATAAATCGCTGAAAACAAGCCAAGACAAGAGGACACAAGATGTGGTGTCAGCCAGGGACAAACCCCAATGTGGGGAAATCCTTGATCAATTCTTCTTATGATCTTCAATAGTTCAACAGAGAGAGATAGTACATATACATCATAATTCAACCTTTTGACTTATCAAAATAAGAGCAGAGATCTTCTTTATGAAGATAACACATGAGGTAGTTGATCTGAACCCCTGTGAAGACATACTGCTTCAACTGATCCTACAAGGTGAGTCTATCACCATGTTGCACCTCATTGTGTTGTACCTCACTAAGTTGCATCCAATCATCATGTTGGACATCATTACTATGTTGCACTCATCATACTGTTGCACCTCACCGTGCTGCATCATCATGCTGCACCTCATTGTACCCATTATGCTGCATCTCATTGCAGCATTCATCATCATTATGCTGCACTTTGTTACACTTGTGTAGCACACATCATGCTATGCTACACGTCATCACTATGCCTATCATCATGCAACAACATTCAACATCATGTTGCACCTTATTACAATGTTGTCACATCTTATCATATCATGTTGCTGCACTACATTAGTTCAGTGTACAGGATTATTTGTTTGCTGCATTGTTGGTAACAGCAGATTGGACAACCTTCATAATGTGGTCATGGACTAGTTAGGGCATCAATGACAATCCTACCAGCCCTTACACATCAAATGCAACATCCCTCCCAAGCCTACGATCACCCTTCTCCAGCACTCCTAAACCCCATGTTGGCTTGTCATATCCCAATAGTCACAACTAGGCCTTACACCCTCCTTGTTGGCTTTAACGTAGACTTGTAGGTGTATAAGGGATTGTGGCTTGCTACAACAAGCTTATCCCTTGCTGTGGTAGCCCTTTCCAAGGGTTCTATCCCCATGAAACAACTCCTCATGCTTTCAGCCCTCAAGAACAGCCTACGACATTCAAGACAGCCTCTTGGCCTCCATCAAAGTGAACCAAAAACAAACCACTGCTCCAGCAGTTAACTGGGCCTCCAACGAGGATCTTAGGCCTCCTCCACGTTGTCTTAGAGCCTCCCTCTCTTGCTGCAGCTAGGGAAATTTCCGAGCTTTCATTGACTGCTATTAGGGGAAGTTAAGGGCTCCTCTACCCAGCATGAAAGGATCCTACATTACATTGCATAGAACCTTCATTTTAGGGCAGCATAGAGGCTTCTAGTGACAGTGGTTAGGTGACATCTTCTTGCTGCGTGGACACGTCTCCTCTGCTGCATAAACTCCCTTCAGACCTGCGGGTAGGGCATTCTTCCTTCATGACTGCATTTAGGGCATCATTAGGACAACGTTGAGGGCTTGCTTCATACCAGCGTTTAGCCTTCTCCATGATAGCGTAGAGCCTTCTCCATTAGGGCAATATTATCTCTAAGGATTTATCCTCCCACCAAAACCCAAAGAAAAGTGGAGAGGAAGAGATCACAAGAAGAGTGTGAGTGCAAATGACTAGCAATCCACCTCTTTTTATACTAAAATGTTGAACACAAGTGGGGGCAATTTGGTTGTTGGCCGACCTTGATGAATTGTCCCATAACACAACTAAATTCATATCTCCATGAATACTTATTGAAATCGGATGATCTTTAGATCAATCCTACACCTCTCGACGAGAGGAATCCAAGAAAATATTAGTTACGATGAATAAGTATACCCACATGAGTTTGACCCTAGTTGCCAATTTTAACACTCCCTCTCAACTAGGAATAACTCCATCAACTAATCCATTTGTCGGACTATACTATCTCTGCCATCAGTGCCCTGCACTGCGCCGCTGAACTATGAAGATGAAAAAGTGATAGAGAATGTATCATACCATCCTCTACTGACCCAAAGTCAGTCCCATATAAAAGAGAGTGTCTTATACCACTCTTACTGATCCGAAATCAGTTCCAAAAGAGTGAGTTATATCACTCTTACTAACCTGAAGTCAGTTCTAATCGATCCCAGATCAATATCTTCCTAGCATAGGGAGTACGGTAGTAACATGATACGTCCATCGGTACTACTATGGTCCCTATCCTCATTTCCCTACTCATTGCCCAGATGAGAGGTACTTCCCATGAGTCCCAGACTGCATGGGTAGAGTCTCAGCAGGAGAAGGATGAACCACTCATCCTGCCTACATATCGCCAGAGGTAACCCAAGGGAAGGCTGAAACACTCACCCTGTACACAACAAATCACTAGGGGAAAGTTGAACCACTCATCCTATGACTGTGTCTCGGCAGGAGAAGGATGAAATACTCATCCTGCTTACATAGCAAACCACTAGGGGAAGGTTGAACCACCCACCCTATGGTTGCTCATCACTCCAAGATGTACTCCCAATCCCCCCAAAGCTCCCAGAGCTCAATGTCCATATCATACACGTTCTCGGAAAGTCAATAATTTGACCTTTCCCAGGGCCTTCGACATAATATCGGCGACCTCCACATCAGTCCCAATGCAATAGAGCCTTCTTGCTCCTCGATGTACCATATCCCAAATAAAGTGGTACCTGATGACTATATGCTTGGAGCGATCATAGAACACGGGATTCCTCAATAATCGAATCCCCCTCTAGTTGTCACAGAAGATCACGATGGTATCCAGCACGTGTCCAAACAGCTCACTAAAGAGCTTCCACAATCAGATAGCTTCATAGGAGGCCATACTCACTACTATGTATCCTACCTCATCGGCGATCAAAGCAACTTACTTCTGCTTCTTGCTCATCCAGGATATCAAAGCAGAACCCAAAGCGAACCAACACCCAAAAGTGCTCTTGCGATCCTCCACATTGCATGCCTAATCAGCGTCAGAATAATCATGCAACTTCATATTTCCGGCAGTGTACCTCAATCTTGTGCCTTGAAGATATCTCAAATGATTTTAGGCACCAATCCAGTGAGGCTCAACCCTATATGAGCTCAGAATGCTAACTGCAAAACATATATCCGGATGAAAGTTCACCAAGAACATCAATGTTAGAATGAGTTTATGAAACCCAGAGGCATTTCCCGAATGAGATTCCACATCACTACCGCATAACTTCTTAAATCTAGGCTTCATTGAGGTAGTCACGGGCTTACAATTCACCATTCCAAATCCGGAATCCAACTCCCTCTTACTTTTGCGAATTAGAGGGTATGCACCTATCAGAAAGAGATCGTCCTCATAAAGTGCCAGTATGAGAGGTCTATCATCTACAACCTTCCAGCATTGGTTTGGATCGGCTTCACTCCTAGTGAATCTCAACTTCATCAAATAGTTGTTTATCCTTTCATACCAAGCCCGGGGTGCTTGCTTCAAGCCATAGAGGGCTTTCTTCCACCTGCATACATGAGATTCCTGATCATGAATCTCAAACCCATTGGGTTGTTCCACCTCCGTGCTCTTGCTATTACATGATGGGAATGGCCCCCTTGTAAGTTTTCTTTTGGTACATCTCGGACATGTGTTGATTTGGGGTAGCATTGGATGCGCTCTAGCCATGAAGTTTGGTGGAGAGGTTGGGGCACATGAGATCTCCAATACCCAGAAAGAGTTTGGGCAGATTCTAAACAGATCAGGAGATATTAAAATAATCAATATTTTTAATGGAGTCCCTAAGTCTAAACTTAGGGAAAATAAAATATTAATGTGTATCAATATGAATCTGTGTTAGAGTGTTCCAAAAGACATGGATCAAGCCAGATCTAATCTTAGCCGTTGATTAGGGACTTAATCTCAGCCGTTGAGATGTCAACAAGAAAAGTATAAGAAGAGGTTTGAGGGTCACTTGATGAGTACACCAGAGTGATCAATCATTCTATTCTTTAGAGCAGGGTTTGCTAAGAGAGATAAAATCAGTGATCGAGAGAGCAGCTAAGGGGCACTGAGTACAGGGGGACAAAGAGGTAGAGGTAGTGCCAGGATAGCAGCAGAGAAGCCAGAGAGAGAGACGCAGGAGTAGGGAGTGCTCACACATGGCCACGCAGAGGCAGCTAAGTGTTGAGCAGAGCACCAGAGGACCCATCATAGCTGACGCAGAGGCTCAGAGAGCTGATGCAGGGCCTCCTGGGGATGACACAGGGCCAACGCTAGGCTGGGAGAGGATGACACAGTCTAGATTGGGTAGACAATGGGATTTTTGGGGCAGATTGGTGCTGAGTAGCTGCTGGAAGGATTATCTGGGGTTTCAACCAGTAGATTTGTCAGAAACTGAGAGGTATTATTGCTAAGGAAATTCTCTGCCGGGTAGGCTAGTTTCGACACCTAGATTGTACTCTGATATTGCTTAATAAGAAAACCCTCAGATAGCTGCACTGATTTTCCCACATTCGGTTTTTCCAGGGAGATTAGTCCAAAAATAACAGTGTCATATGGTGTGTTTAATTTTGTTTCTTTTAGTTGTTGATCTGTAATATGTTGAGCATGCACTAGTGTTTATTTTCAGTATTTACATTGTAAATAACTTGTTAAGGAAAATAACAAGTAGGTAGGAATAAATCAGATAAAGTGCATGATGATTTCTAAGTAAGTAAAATTAAAAACTTCAACATGGTATCAGAGCGTGATTGCAAATCACAGGAGGACAAAAAGACATCAACTAAGTGGAGCAATAGCAACAGAGAACAGTTGTTCTGAGGTGACAAAAGTTGTTTCTAGCAACGCAGAAGCTGAGGAGTGCGATGCAGAGCCAACCAAGGCCACGCAGAGGATGTCGAGAGCTGCATAGAACCCCAAAAAGGCCAGCATTGCTGACGCAGAGGGCCATAGGGCTGACGCAGGGCATCCCAAGGTTGACACAGATCCATCTGGGATGACGCAGAGCTAGTGTGAGGCAAAGAAGGGTTGATGCAGTTCTCAGAGAGGCAATTGCTAGGGTCTCGAAGGCTGCAAAAAAATTGCAGAGTGGAGCTAGTTAGGTACTGTAGTCAGAACAGTACCTGATAGAGCAAGGCCAGAGAAGTTGTTATCGAGGGTTTCTAGCCGAGGAACCCAGACCAACAGTGCAGGTGCACAACACAATTAGAGTAGGGGGCATCTCGACAAGCAGTACAAGGATTTCCAGGAGGGAAATTGGGACTCAGAGGGAGTCCAGAATAGAACCTTCAAATACAAAGTAGAGACTCAAAGGAGTCAAACAGATAACTTCTAGGAGGGAAGTAGAGGAGCATCATGGCACTACACGGTGTAAGAGACCAGGATAGACAGGACAGGGCATCGAACTTCGCAGTCTGGAAGGCCAAAATCTTATCAGTGCTTGACAGGAATTGTGTCAAGAACTTCGCCTTGAAGGTAATAGCTCTCCCACTCGACCCCAGTGATAATGACAGGTACGAGGAGGCAATGGTGAGGGCCAAGTGAATTATCCTTGACGAGGTCAAGAATCATGTGGTACCACATATAGATGAGAAGGAAACGACACTTGAGATGTGGGAGGCTCTCAAGAAGTTGTACCAGCATACCTCTGTGTAGAAAAGAATGCTGCTCAAGAATCAAATGAGGTCGTATCATATGAAGAAGGGTCAATCGATTGACACCTTCCTCGAAGGATCGAATGAGATCCGAGACCAGTTGACTGCTATAGGAGTGACACCGGATCAGGAGCTTATGGTGAGGACAACCCTGAACGTTGTCTTAGAAGATTGGGAAGTATTTGTCCAGAGTATCCTGGGCGGAGGGACTCTCCCACCTTGGGATGAGATGTGGGCAGCTCTTCGCCAGGAAGAGATCAAACGATAGTCGAAGACAGGTAGCAGCAATAAAGGGATCAAGGTCAAGCAGGAGGAGGAGGATGTGGCCCTAGCATTTGAGGGAAAGCAAGAGAAGCGGAAGAAGAAAGATCTCTCCAAGATCAAGTGCTTCCACTATGGGGAGTTGGGTCATTATGTGACCCAGTGTCCAAGGAAAAAGAGTAAGTGAGAGTCTTCCGAGAGTAAGGCAGCCCCAGCACGGGCAGAGAAGGAAGTTTTGATAGACGATGACTGTGCCATGAGTGCACGCATGCCACTTGAGCGGAAGTGGGGAGACATCGAGTTGTAGTCAAATGGACTATAGGCGATGAGGGGTAGGATCCTTGAGGTATCCAGCCTCTTGGATTAGACCTTGCTACGGAAGCCCCGTCGAGGAGTAGCAGGACTAACTGAGTGGGTAGAGACGAATGCAGATGGAGCGACAGAGAGAGCTACAGTGCAGGAGTCCCGAGACAGCGCGAGGCTAGTAAGCTACAACAGTGCGAGAGGCACAGGAGTGTTGCGCTAGTGCAGGATGGCACAGACAGGTGTGCAACGGTGAGAGATGCAGGGAGTTATTGTAGCAGCATAGCGATCAAAGAGGGATCACTTGTCAACAGCAGAGGGAAATTCGGCATCAGTGGTGTTTCTAGCCCAACAAGGAGGTCAATTGTGAGATCAGTTACTTACTTCTCAGTAACTGAGTTGGAGTGCAGTAGTGGGCAACATGATGAAACATGATGAGAAGAAGTGCAGTGCAGATGCAGTGCTGGGAGGAAGGACTAGCGACAACATGGATGCAGAGGGAGCTGTCAGACAGATGCAGCAGTGGCAGTGGTAGAACCATGGGCAGCAGTACAAGATGTAGTAGTGCAGAGGATGTTGGGCAGGAAGGCCTAGCATCAGCACAGGTACCGATGTCGAATGATGAAAGTAATACTTAATGAGGAGTATTGCTAGAGCACAGTCCTCACTAAGAGGGAGTGTTGATTTGGGGTAGCATCGGATGTGCTCTAGCCACGAAATTTGGTGGAGAGGTTGGGGCACATGAGATCTCCAATACCCAGAAAGGGTTTGGGTAGATTCTA